>JAASFN010000404.1:0-21458 GCA_023333795.1 Globisporangium rhizosaccharum | reverse complement strand
TCTCTCTCTCTCTCTCTCTCTCTCTCTCTCTCTCTCTCTCTCTCACTTCTCTGTTTGAACTACTCGACAGATTTTTATGATTGACATTGACATCAAATATCACGAATTTTGCGCTTCTTTTGGTGTATTTTAACCATAGGGCAAAAAAGGCGTCCTCGTTGCCTCCGACCAGTGTGAGGTCAAATCAAAGTGCACATTTCTTTATGGCACAGAGGTAGTAGATAAAGTAAACAAGTATATCTCATGTTTTATCTGAAATCTGTTAGTCCGGCATGTAAAAATAGAAATTTTAAGGGATAATGTTATCGTAGGGAACCAAACCAATCCAGTTTGTCAGACAAAACTTGTATCTACTGTGTGCTGCCATGCTGGCTTGCTCTTGCTTGACGTGATACCATCCTAGCTCCTTGTCTCAAGCCTAGCAATTTGAGTGTGCGCAATGTGCTGTCGCTGCTCGGATGTGGTCTCACGACGAGACACTCGTCCTCACGCGAGCGCGAGATCGTTGACGTTTGCCCGTGAACTTGGACAAAATTCGGGCAGATGATGTTCATGTAAGGTCAACTGCGCCTATTATAGGCGTTGAAGCGCCCTTGTTGATGCTTGACACCTCAAAATTTATGAACAATGCATAAATTTTGAGGTACCGAGCATCAACAAGGGCACTTCACGTCTTGATCGCACGTCCAGCAAGAGCTGACGCCTCGACTTGTGCTCGAGTCATTCTGCATCTTCGAACGTAGCTCGCAAGTCCCAACGACTACGATCCAGCCATGAAGTCCGTCTTTGTCGCAAGTGCGCTCGCCTCCGCTGCTGCCATGGGACTCGCTACCGCCAGCATCGAGTGGTCTTCGCTGTACGTGAACGAAGCACCACAGTTTGTGCGGCCGTACGTCCTGCCAAAGGAGCACGGACTGAGCGTGCGTGTCGGACAGCAGATCTACCGCTTCTCGGTCACTGGCAACTCGTCGGGTGGCGCGTTCACGCTGCTGCAGACGAATGCACCAGACTCGACAGAGCTCGGTGTACTCCCACACCTCCACAAGCTGCACCACGAGAACTTCTACTGCACGAAGGGCCGCTTCCAGCTCTGGGCCAAGCTTGACGACTCGACAGAGCAGTCTCGCGTGCTCACAGCAGGCGACTATGGCACAGTGCCGCACAACACGATCCACTCGTACCAGATCCTGGACCCTGACACGCAGCTCACGGGCGTGATCCAACCGGGCGGGTTCGAAAAGCTCTTCCTCGCCATCGGCGACGGACCCTACGACTCGATCACGGGCTCCGAGTACATTCCTGCTGCCGCGTCGAACGCCTCGGCTGGCGCTGGTGCGTCCAGCGACACGATCTCCGCGCTCACGTCGTTTGATGTGTACGCGCAGCTCGCGTTCTCGCCTCGCCGCGACCTCGTCGACGGTATCGCAGGGTCCGGGAACTGGCACAACGGTAGCAACGTGCTTGCACCAGACGGCTACACGCCCAACTTCATTGCGAAGAACTACGGTCCAAAGTACCTCAACACTGACGCCGGCTTCTACCACATCATTGCGCCGCTCGCGACTGGCGCCCAGACGACGAACAACTTCACCATGGGCACGATCACGCTCTCGCCCAAGCTCTGGAACAACACGCTGACGACGACGACTGCAAAGCAGCACTTGGCGTTCCAGCTGCAGGAGGGCGAGCTCGTTGTCACGATCAACGGCGAGACAGCACGATTGATCCAGGGCGACGTCATCTTCATCCCTGGCGCTACGCCGTTCACGTATTACGCGTCTGTGCCGTTCACGAAGTTCTTGTACGTGAGCGCAGGTGGCGACGGTCTTGACGCAGATCTGCTCGCAAAGAGCATGGCGTGGAACTACCCGACGTACCCGGCGTACGCAGGATACGTCGCGACAGCGAAGAACTAGGCGAAGCATGCGCAGACCCAGCCACTTCAAGCAAGTGTGAATGTGCTAGTCGAGCGGATGGGATGCAAGTAGCACAAGAGAAGCTAAGAGAAGTCACCATTTTGCCAGCCACCGTCTTGATGTTGTTCGTGTGGTGACATCTGCATCGTAATACATCTGCTGTAGCAGCAGCAGCCATTGTTACTCTTGTTTTCTCGTCCTCGTATCGAGAGCAGTTCGAGCCGAAGCACAACTGAGGGCTAGCTTCAGGCTAACTACTAGCACTTGCAGCAGCTGGCGACTTGTGTAAGCTGGAGCTCAAACTCCTCTCGTCTTGAGCTTGAGCTGGGCGACTCGTGCTCTCGTGTATGTGCGCCATCTGGGAGCAAAGCGAGCGAGCGTCTTGATGCCCAGACAGACACCCAGACGAAAAGTATGCGGACCAAGAGCCCTCTGTACGATTGAGACAGCGCGCTCGAACATTCGAGTAGCTCTGGCGTGTGAGTGAGTGGTGGCTGAGACCAAGGATCATTGTTCAGAGAGAGAGAGCTGCATTCAAACGAGTGGTAATGAAAGCGCGATGATGTTGAGTTCTTAATGATGAGAGAGCTGGCTGTGATCGCAGTCTGCGCTCATGAGCGTGACGTCAAGAGCAGAAGTGCTCACATGCTCACGGCAACGAGGCAACGAGGTTGAACGTCGTCTATGAGTGATGAAATCAAGGTAGCGAGAGACGTGTCCCTAACCATTCGCGATTTGGTTCGGAACGAAGACGGGATGACATCATCTCTGAACTTTCGGAATTTATACTTGCTGTTAATATGTCTGTTTCTCGTTCGGATCTCTGATTTTCAGATGTGTCGCACATTTGGATTACTTTAGTTTTTCTAAAACAAGCGAGATCGAACTATTTGCACCAAAATGAGACGAATCGTACATTTTCGATCCACGCGCTCATTATCGGAAAGCATACATTTACCAAGTCAGAGAGTCCTCGGTTGTATAATATCCAAACTATTATCCACTTATGGCATCATCAATCGCATTGCCCCGTCTCTGTGTCATCACCTTGATTTATTCACTAGCGAACCGAAACGAGCATTTTCAAGACAGTTTAGCTCGACTCACCTTGGTTTCTTCACTACCGCACTTGCTGTTCGAGCACAGAACCGACACTCACAGCGCTCTCGCTGCCAGCAGCTCCATTTCCACTTCCTCGTCCTCGCACTCGCTCGTGTGTGTGTGTCGCGCTGCTGCTTGACGTCACGCGCGCAACCGGCCCAACCTCACTTGCCTCGACTCGACTTGAGCGCGATGAGCCTCTCGTCCCTCGACATCGACGTCTTCGCGACGTTCACGAACAATGACACCAACGACTTGCTCCTCCCGTCTACAAAGACCGCGAGCTCCACGCTGCTCCTTTCAAACACCACCAACAGCACGAACATCCACAACAACAGCGACAGCAGCAGCAGTGTAAACGAGCTTGAGCTCAACTTCTTGGACGAGTTCCTGCTCCACGACGAGTTCGTGCCTGACCCGCACTCGCCTGCGCCAAGCGACGACGCAGCAGCGACTGCACTCACGCCACCGCCGCCGTCGTCGTCATCACCGATTGCTATGGACAGTGTCAACGTGTTTGCACCACACGCTGCCGTATCGATTGCCACGACCAGCGCAAGCGACACCGCTGCCGACTTCTTTAAGAAGATCGAAGCGATCGCGTACGATGACAGCGCAGCAGACGACCTCTCGACGACTGACGACCTCGCGCTCTCGCTCGCACACAGCAGTATGCTCCCAGTCAGCACGGGGAGCCCCACTGCGTCGTCGTCGTCAGGCGAAGAGGACCAGAGCAGCAGCTCGACGACTGAGCCACTTGACCGCAAAGCAAAGCGCCGCGCACAGGTCGCAATCAGCGCACGGCGTCACCGATGCCGCAAGAAGCACGAGCTCATGGACTTGCGGAAAGAAGTGACGACGTTGAACGCGCAGATCGACGCACTGCGCTCAAAGCACAGGATGCTGCGACCGCATGGCGCAGTCGCCGAGTGGGAAGAGCGCGCAATGGCGCAGCGCCACAAGCGCAAGCAAACGGAAGAGCAGAACGAGCAGCTCCGGCGCGCACTGTTCCTCCAAGGCACGTTCCTCTCGAACTTCAAGACGCTCTTCCACGGCTCGGCGCTCTCGAAAGCCGAGCTCAACATGCGCCAGCTCCTCCATACGTACACGCGCTTGGGCACGAACAAACACGCGCGCATGCGCGACTACGACGCGATCTGCAGCGACGCGAAGCTCGACTTGGCAATCGACGTGATCTTGCGCGAGACAGCGGCGCTCGACATCAACAGTCCGTCGATCACGACGCGCCACGTGCAGCCGATGAAGCAAGAGTTTGGCGCGACGACTGTCACTGCGTACGCGTTCGATACGCTCGACATGCGGCAGATCTTTGTCGCTGCGTGCGGTGCGATCCGCGACTCGGGTCGCGAGTGGCCGCAGTACTCGCCTGTTGACGCACACGTTCAAGTCGTCGATGCCCCAAAAGACAACGTGCGCTACGGCGTGAGCAGCATTCGGTACCGCAGCGACGTGCAAGACGCTGAGGAAGTCGTCGTCGAGTCCCGCGCGATCTCGTACTATCGCGTGACTGAGTCGTACGGTGTGCTGCTATGGGACTTTGTCGACGACGATGACTTGTACCCGCTCGACGCTGCAACGACGATGAAGCGCGATGTGATTGGCGCTGTCCTCGTGCGCCGCGAAGTCTGTCCAGACGGCGTCGAGCGCGTTGTCTGCCGCTCGCTCTGCACCAAGATCCACTCGTTCAGCACCACGATGCCATCAGCTGACATCAAGCGCTTTGCGCAGTCGACTGAAATGGGCAGTGAAGTGTGCGGCTCCGTCGTGTACAACTCGATCCGCGACGAGTTCACCAAGAGCCTCGTGGCGGTCTAGTCAGCCAGTTGACACCTGCGACTTGCTTCTCTGTCCAGCCACGTGTGAGCGTACTCGAAGCTCTGTGTGTGTGTCTTTGTGCGCTAGTCCCTCCACTCCTTCTCCACTTATGTATGCGATGCTTGGCAGACGATCGCAGTCGCCTCGCGAAGCCACCACCATCTCAACACGCTTGCTTCACTTTGTCACTAGTCTCATCATCGTCTTCTCTTATGGATGAGCGGCTGTGGCTGCTGTTTGTCGAGTGCTGCTCTGTCCGTCGTGGAGCATGCTCGCGACGTCGTCGTGATACGCGTTGCGCAGACGCAAGAAGAGAGTGCGCCATCGACTAAAGCGAAAGCCAGCGATCGGGAGTCCCAAGAGCGTCTCGAACGCAGCGACGCTCGCGCTGTCGTACCGACTGCTCAGCTCGTGCAGCGACGGCTCCAAGTGCTTCACGACTACGACGACAGTGTATACCTGCGCGTTTGTCATCCACGACAGTCAGACAAGCGATTAGCTCTTCACTGGCACACGCATACGTCTGTCTGCTTCCATGTACTCGCACCTGGAACTCTGTCCCGTGGAGCGTCGTCAAGTAGACGTACAACACGATCGTGCGCCAGTCAAAGTAGTTCCAGAAGCACTGACGGAGCCACTGAAGCACGAGTGCGAGCACACTGCAGTGGCACTGCGCAATGCAGCGAAGCAACTGAGAGCAAGCGAAGTGGCCGCCAAGTTAGCGAGCTAGCACGGTCATCATCGACACCGACACACGCATCAGTGAGCGTACCTGTGGGTACTCGCGCTCCAAGAGCAGCTCGGCTGCGCTTGCGACTCTGTGCACTGCAGTCATCTCGTCCATTGCACTTGTGCTCGCACTCGCCATTGATGTCCACAGGAACGCACCGGTAGGACTCGACCAGCAGCAGGTCAGGAACGCTAGGACGTCCTTCTCGTCCACGACGACTTGGTCGAGCACCATGAGCGCCGTCACAGCGAAGCAGTCGAGCGCATGATGGCCAAACTTTCGCGTGATGCAGTGCAGCGTCGTTGGCGACGCTTTCAGTCCGAGGTGACGACAGTAGCTCTTGTAGAACTGGTTCATGAGCTTCCGCTGTGCGTCTGAAGGCACGTCAGTCGCACTGTTGCTGTTGGCGACTGCTGGAGCTGTCCAAGAGCTCGCTGGCTCGAGGCGACTGCGCTTGCTGAGCACGAGCGGATGCAAGAGCGAGCCAAAGACTCTCGTGAACTGCAGCGTCGAGAGTGTTGACGCACTCGTCTCGGAGCCTTCGACTGCGAAGATGAGCTCCCACGACGCTTGCGAGAGCATGACAAAGTCCAGCGCTGTGCTGCGGCCGCAGCTGCTCTCGATCGACGCGACCATCTTGTCGCGCAGTGTCTTAACAAACACCGAGACGTCATCAGCTTGCGCGACGCTCTCGACTTGTTCGAGGCTGTTGCTTGCGCTCCATTCGCTCCTCGATGGATCAAAGTCGTGCAGTGCACAGCGCTGACGCTTCTCACTGGAACCGCCAATCATCTCGAATGCGTCCTGGAGCTGCGCATGGAGCAGCGAACACGGTGAGATCGCACACACGTCATGGACTTGCGCCGCAGTCTCTTTGCCCCAGAGCGTGATCAGATCGTGCTCTGCCAAGAGACTCGCACACGCCAGTGCAGCTGGGACGCTCGACGCCAGCGTGAGCACGAGGTCGTGCGCGACTGTGCACAGATCTTCGCGATCGCAGCTTGCGACGCACATCTCGTTGCGATGATCGACTAGCGTCTCGAGGATGAACGCAAGGACGCGATTCTCCTCACCTCGGTGCGCTACAAGCGATGCGGATGCGTATCGTGTCATGAGACAGCAGCGCAGGAACGCCAAGCGGTGCATCTCCACGCGCACAGAGCTTGGGTACTCGTCCGGTGCGCTGTTGATCGCAAGCGTGCACTCGTAGCTCGCTAGCAGCGTCGCTGTCACGTCACAGAGCATCGACTGCACGACGTCGCTTTGAAAGAACAGCGCCGCAGCGCTCGGTTGTACGAGGAACCGCAGGATCGCTGCTCCTAGTGCGCTCTCACTTGCGCGACTGCGTCGCCATTGCGTGAGCAAGTGGAGGAGACACGCGTTGCTCATCTCACTCTCGCAGATCGCTTGCAGTCCGAGCGTATGCGCTGCGAGTGATGCGAGATGCTCTAGTACAGTGTTACAGACGCTCTCGAGACGCTGCGTTCCGGCAGTCGTGTACAGCGCTGCAAGTACTGGGACGAGTCCGAGCGGCTGAGCGAGGCGATAGAGCTCTGTCTTGCCCAGGAGTCTCGCTAGACTCGACAAGAAGAGCGCGTCCTTGTCATCGAGTGGCTGGTCTGAGCTGATCGCACTGCAGTCGCTTGTGAGCACTTGCAACATGCGTCGTGAGAGCGTGAACACGGTCGTGAGCACAGCGTTCGAGACTCGAAAGCTGTCGTTGGAGCTGATAGCATGAAGCATTGCAGCAAAGAGATGGCGACTGCGCCAGCGCACGTGCGCAGCATCGAGCTCACGGTTGAAGACGCGGACACTGATGGAGTCGACGACGAGTGCACAAGAGGCTGAGATGTCAGTCGCGCGGCGGAATGGAAACCACGGATGCTCACGCTCTCGTTCCATGCGCTTTCGTGTCGTTGGTACTGGCACGGCAGCACTGAGACTTGACTGAGAGCACAGCTCTATGAGCTGTAAGGGTGCATGATCACGTCAGATGGCTAACACAAGAGCGCGTAGCAGTCGAACGATGTAGTGAGCGCACCTCTACGATCGCTTCGACGACCGACTCGCGCGATGGGAGTCGTGCGAGGAACTTGGACAAGCTCGTGACCATGCAGCTCAGCGGCGCGAGTGTCGATACCTTGGACGGTTCAAGTGGACTCGGATCAGTCAATACGAGCTGCCCGAGACAGGAAGAAGACAACGAGTGGGTCAGATACTACGCAGCAACACGCATAGGACAGCGTAGTGTGTGTGGGATGTGAGCACTCACTGCGGTGACCGACATGGCGACAGCGTCGAAGATCTTCTCGCCAAGACGCTCGGTGTCGTCATTGCTATCGTCATCTTGCTAGATCAGACTCCAGTCAGACGACAGTCGAGTCAGTCGCCAAGTTTACAGACATCCAATGGCTCATAGCATCTGTGCGAGAGACGCACGCTGTCTTGCACTGGTCGAGTTGCCAAGTGGTAGACGCGGTCGTTCTCACTCGCTCGGCACGTGAGCTCGATCTGATCGATTGGCATCCAGTGCGTCTGCCGACACTGGGACTGTCGGTGCGCTGGGACGCGCTGCCACGCGCTCAGGAGCTCTCGCCCGTCTCGGCACTCGGTCAGTTGCGAGACAATGCACAGGACCTGCGCAGATCCACGCTGTCAGCCTATGGCACCAGAGTCTGTCTCGACCATTGCACCACATGCAGCGTACATGTTGTGTCGCGCGTCGCTCGACTCCATCAGCAACAGAGTCCGAAGCGCCTGCGTTCGTCTCGAGGACGCGGACACGAGCGAGGTACTGGAGCAGCTCATTGACAAAGCCGCTCTCGTGGAGCGCAGCAAAGAGCTGGTCGTATGCTGGCGCCTTGAGCAGCCACGCTGCGAACCACTGCGCACTCGTGTCTAGGAGCGCAATCGCTTTGAATGGACGGATCCGTCTCGCGTCGCTGCTCGCAGTGTTCTGCGTCGCTGGACTTAAGACGAGCAACTGGAGCGTCGCGAGCTGCACACGTGCAAGCGTCTCGCTTGCCAAGTGGATCCAGTGGTGCGGGATGCGCTGCAAGAGCACTAGCAAGATACGATAGACATCGACAGCACTCACGACCGCAGCGTCACATGCGCTCACGATGTCGCTCTTGTCGACGCAGAGATCGCCAGAGCTGTAGTGCGCCGCAGCGAACGCGAGCACGCTCGCGTAGACGTCGAGGAACAAGAACGCGTCTTCAACCTCGTTCAGCAGGTCGTAGACAAAGCGCTTGGCGCGCACATCTGCTCTTGACGTGCCGGTGAGCAGGAACAGACTTACGACTGCGTCACAGAGAGCTCGGAAGTTCGGTCCGCAGTGCACGACTTCGAGGATCGGGATCTATCGCAGCGAGCGAGGGAGCAAAGCAGCCACATCATGAGTCTCACACAGCGATCGCCAGTAATGCCAGGTACCGATGCAGATACAATGGAACAGTATGAGACCTGGAGGAGGTCGTCCAGTGCAAGTACGCGGTCAGCTGCGTCTGCTCCAAGCAGCCGCGCTGTGATGGACGGAATGTCGTCGTATGTTGGACCGCTACGAGCAGTGTCTAGTGTGAGCGTGTCTTACATCACCACGACGCTAGACTCTCTCAACCATCGTACCTGTGTGCCGATCCGCACTCGCCGTTGAGGTCATCGAAGCTAATGGCTTCGAACGAGCAGCTCTGCGCACACTCGAGCAACTCGCTCTCTGTCTGCTGGCTGCGTCTGCGTCGCTCTGTGTCGCGATTGTGCAGCTGATCCCAGAACAAGTGGAGAAAGCGTGGACGATCATGTGCCGCCTGCGCAGTCGTTGCAGCGTCATGGAGCATCGCAGCGAGTCGCTCGAGCGCATCCTGTAGCGTCTCGTTGATATGCTCGGTCGCAGTCGCAAACGCGCTCGTCTGCGCACATGCAAGCGTTGCATCTGCGACAGCTTGGCGTCGCTGCTCGAAGTCATCAATGGGAGTGCCACGAGCGAGTGACGACTCGTCGCTCGGTGTCTCTGGATCACAGTCACGCGGGCGGTGTGTGCGCATGTGCTTTGCAACGTGCGTCTCGATCACGTCGTGGATGTACTCGACAATGCGTAGCTGCCAGAATGCAGGCTCGTGATGTTGTAGATCGAGGATGCAGCGCTTGAACGCTTCGAGATGCTCATTGAGCTGCGCGATCGCATCGTCAGGCGTGTGAGCGATATCTACCAGATGCGTGCACACAAAGCAAGCGGTATACACACCTGTCCGTGCTCTTGCAGTGGATACAGCGCGTCTTCGATCAGTGTGCGGTGACGCAGCAAGAGCTCTTCGACTGCACCATGCATCCTGTCGCCGCTTCAACTCGCTCAAGATCGAGACTTGCGACAGAAATACAGATTCATACTGAATTCAAGTGAATTGTAAACAGCACGCCACCCGCAACGACAGCCAAAGCAGCAGCAGCACACGAAGCGACATGGGCGTGCGCATACAACTCGCAGTGCTTGCAGCCGTGGTGTGCTGCACGCAGGTCGGGATATTCTTCTTCTTTGCTGCAACGAGCTGCTCATTGCCGCGCGTAGACACAGACAATGCTGGCGCTACGAAAGAGCTGCGCGCGCTCGTCGTGAGCGACATCCACTTGCTCGGCAAGCGCCGTCGCTCGTGGATTGAGCGCGCGTGGATCGACTGGCAAGTACGACTTGTATCTGCGTGTTGCTGCTTTGTCTCTTGCGTGTTTCTCGCGACTCGCGCTGCACACAGTCTCGTTGGATTGCTGACGCGGTCACACTTGTGTATGTGTGCGCGTGGACACTCGAGAGGTGACACTCGCAGCCTACAGTGCAGTGCGCGTGCACAAACCCGACGTCGTGCTCGTGCTCGGCGACCAGCTCGACGAAGGCGGCTTGTCGACTCCGCAAACCGACTGGGAGGTGCGCACTCTGGCTATTGCGCACTGTCGTGACGCAGACTAACTAACAACCGCTTGGTGCACTCGCGACAGGAGTACATCGTGCGCTTCAACCGCGCGCTTGCGAGCTTCAGTTCACTTCCGACGCTCTACTTGGTGCGCTTAGCGACTCAGTAGCGTCTGCAGATAGCTCACTCGACTGCCTTGGCACTGACACAACTGCTTGTGTGTGTGTGTGCTGAAGGTGGGAAACCACGACACTGCGTTCGGGCGGCACATGCACGTGGCAGCGCTCACACGGTACGAGCGCGCATTCGGGGCGTCGAACTACATTGAGTACATCGGCGACCACGCATTCGTCGGGATCAACACGATGGCGCTCGACGCTGACGTTGCAAACGAAGACGTCCGCGCACAAGCGACCGAGTACGTCCTTGGTTCTTGGTCCTTAGTCCTACCTGTCCGATCCCATGCTGTCGCTGCAAAGAGACGTGGTGCTCAGTGACGATCCCTCCCCGCCACTTGCGTATCGTACACAGCTTCCTCATGAGCGTAGACACGGCCGAGCTCCGCGCGCGCACCGCGAACGGCAGCGTCGTGCTGCTGACTCACTTGCCGCTGTATCGCGTCGACGACATGCGCTGCGGCGACGCGCGCACGCGCGAGAGCGGCCACGTGACGTACGAGCACCCGTCGTTTGCGTACGAGACGCACCATCACGTGCTCTCGCCCATGCTCTCGCACCGCTTGCTCGCAACGTTTGAGCCAGCACTCGTGCTCTCTGGGCACACGCACGCGTGGTGCGCGTACACTGACCACGCGAATGACGCGCGCGAGTTCACAGTGCCGGCGTTTTCGTGGGGCCAGCGTCCGGACCCGAGCTACGCGCTGCTTGGTTTACGTAGTCGAAACCAGGCGGCGGACCGGCTGCTCGGTGCGCCACTGTTGTCTGAAGCAGATGTCGTGCAGTGCGCTGTGCCAGACGAGCGCAGCGTGTTTGCGCTGTACGCGCTTGCAGCAGTCGTGAGTGTGTTGCTCAGTCTGCGGCACTTGTGTTGGTCGACAAGGAGCAACGCGCTGCTTCGTCGCAAGACCGCGTTGAAGCAGAGCTGAGGTGAACCTCAAGGGCGTCGATGGTCGGACGTGTGTGTGAGGTCGTATAGCAGCTACAGTATGACACCGAGCGCGTTTGAAAACGATGGCGAGTCACTGCAAGTTGCGAGTTGCCTCGTGTTGTCTCGTGTACAAGTGTGAGAGGCACCCAAGCGACGCGAGTTCGCGAGTGCGAGTGAAGTTGCAGTGGAAATCGGAACACTCAGATCGGTTTGTCGCCTGCGCTTGGACGCGCGAGCGTCAGCCACATCATCATCCTCGCGCATTGCTTGGTGCTGCTGCTTGTCGTCCCGGTGCGTGCGTGTCAGTTCAAGTTGGGATCTTTGCATGGAGAGCATGAAGCAATCGAACACGAGACAACTGCGGCAGCTCACATGCGAGCAAACATCGAGGACGATGATCTCGATGCCAATGGCGTCGCAGTCGCATTGAGAGAG
Source organism: Globisporangium rhizosaccharum (assembly GCA_023333795.1). Taxonomy (NCBI): domain Eukaryota; phylum Oomycota; class Peronosporomycetes; order Pythiales; family Pythiaceae; genus Globisporangium; species Globisporangium rhizosaccharum. The sequence goes on along the minus strand of JAASFN010000404.1, from coordinate 9,432 downwards.
AGAGCAGGGCAAAGGCAAGGCAGCATGCATGTGAAAACGTGCGTCGTGACGGTTCAGCGCTTCGGCTGTCGACCAAGCACATGGCGTCGCGGAGATGAGAATCGAGTGGTACCTTTCAGTATTTATATTTTGCTCGCATTTGGAGAATATCGACATTAGATGTGTGGAGTGAAAAGATGCTTATTATCGATCCAGCTGCCTTCAATATTCGATACTAGTCTACATCCGGAAAGCTGCGCTGATCGCAGCGGTCGACATTGAAGCGACCGAGTGTGAAAGAACGAGAGAGCGAGCGCGCACTGACTGTTTGTATGTTCTCTCTTGAGTTTGCTGCTGCTTGTTAAAGCTCGGACGAGCAGGTGTGTGCTGTGCTGTCGTTCTGGTGCGCACTCAGCACCAGCAGAGCAAGAGCAGCGAGATCGAGAGATCGAGAGAGAGACCCAGACCTGAAGCAACAATGCGAGCGATTACTCCCACATTTGCGATCGATTACGCGAGTCGAAGCGCGTGATGACATCGGGCTCTGCAGTCTTTTGCCTGGTCGTGTTCATACATGTGGATGTCCTCGCGTGACGAAGCGCACTTGCTTCAGGATCACGGCAAGTGCAAAATGCGTAACGACGTGGTGTCGATACACGCGATCGGCAGAAACGTAGTAAATGCAGTCGAGGTCGCAGATAGCAATCGCTTCGAATCGAGCGTCACTTTATTTTTGAGAGGTATTGCAATTGTGACTTTGTAAAAAAGACGGAACTTCCACAAACCTCTTATATCAAATATATATAAATTGTTGCAAGATATCAAGTTCACATGTCGGGAAAACCAGCCTTTAACAACATGCATTCTTGCAATCGTATTGTGGCGAATATCACATATACAAAGGGATTTTTCTAGGTTGAATGCGAGACACAGCAAAAACAGACAGGGTTTCTGGTGTTTTCGAGGCTCGTTCGTCCTGTTTCTGTGCACTAGGCGTGCTCCGAACAGAGCGCGGTCACACACCCGCTCACATTCTTGGCCGACCAGAAGAGCACGAGCTTTTGTCATTCGCGATAGTGGCGCGCAGGACGCAAGCAAGCAGACGCAGCACGCGAGCACGCACACACGCGAGTCGACCATCACTACAACCAAACACACACAATGGAGACAACGACATCTTCGCTCGCGTACGTGTTCAACACGCCTGCGCCGGACACGGACGACGAGATGTATCCGTTCTTGAACGACGAGCACGAGCTCCCGCTCTCACCGAGCGACCAAGCGCTGCTCATGGGCGTCTACCCGGCCACGATGTCGGACTTTGACTTCCACGCGACGATCCACGCTGCAGTCGCACCGACGCCACCACCAACGACGACGACGACGGACGCTGGCAGCAACTCGCCGGTGCCAAACATCCACGAGCTCAACATCTCGGTCAGCAGCAACGACCGCAGCAAAGTGCCCGACTTGCTCCCGCCGTCGATGCTCAGCGATCCGCAGTACCAGCACTTGCAGCACCACCACCAGCAGTACCAACAACAGCAACAGCAGCAAATGCAGCAGCAGATGCACACGTTTCAACAGCAGCAGCAGCAGCACATGGCGCCGCCAGTGCCGTCGCCACCAATGAGTCTCGGATCTCCAAGTGAGTACGAGTTTGACCCGCGGTCACTCCAAGCATTCAAGAAGAAGACTGGACGGCGCGCTGGGTCGTCGAACGGGTCGCCCAACTGCTCGCCTTTGAGCAACCCTGAGAGCGACGTCACGCGCGACTCAGAGGAGATCTTGAACGCGCCAGTGAAGAGCCTCACTGAAGAAGAGAAGAAGCTGCGGCGCCGCGCGCAGGTCGCCAAGTCAGCGCGCAAGCACCGCAACCGTCAAAAGGTATGTTGACTGCCTTGTGTATGGCTCTGTGTGTATCGAGTGTGCTCTATGCTCACAGCGTCCGATGATACGCGTACTGTAGGAAGAGCTCGCTCGACTGCGCGAGCAAGTGCAGCTCTTGCAAGAGCAAATGGCAAAGATGAAGCCGCATGACGGTGGGGAAAGCGCCGAGACGATCAAAATGGAGCAAGACGTGATCACGCAGCACCGCAAGCGCAAGAAAGTCGACGACGAGCCAGAGCTCACGATCGCAACGGCGCTCACGGACGAGCGTGGCTTTGCTACTGCTGTGCAGCACTCGCTCGACAAAACGGTGCGTCCTTGTATGAAGATCTCTCTACTGTGCGGACTTTTAGCGCATGCGTACTCACAATTTGTATCGTGTTGCACATTTCGGTGCGGATATATATATATGCAGATGGCCGCTGCGTCGCACATCCAGCACTGGTTCAACCACTTGCCAGTCGACTCGCTCGAGCGCATGCAGATGTGCCACCACATTGCTGACAAGCGCATGGAGCTTGCGCCGTTCTACCTCGAGCACGAGTTTGGGAACCGCGTCGTGAAGTACCCGCAGTACGACATCAAGCTCAACTCGAACGGCCCAGACATGGAGATCAAGCTCCTGCGCGCAAAGGAAGTGCCTGGCTACACGCACCACGAGGTCGGCGAAGCGGCGTGGAACTCGATCTTTAACTTCCAGTTTGACGTCCCGGACCGGTTCAAACCGCATGTCAAGTGCGACGTACGTAAACGGCGCCGTGCTGGAGCTCCTGCTACTGCGCCTTCTGCTACTGTCGCTGCGCGTGCTAACCTCGATCAACGTGTGGTGGGCGTCCCTGTAACTGCGCAGCGCCTCATGGAGCTCGATGACAACACGCGATACGGTCGGACGATCGTGCCACTGCTCAAGAACGCAGAGAACCAAGTGATCTACTTGCACTCGTACTTTGTCGTGCGGCGCAAAGTCACGGACGCGTGCACGATGATCACGTGGGAAGCGATCACGTCGGACGACTTGCACCCGTTCGAACCGACCGACACGACGCTGCGGAACGACGAAGTCGGATGGTGCGTCCTTGCTATGAGCGACGACTGGTGTATGTATGTAGGCGAACACTGTCGACTGACACTGTTGGTATGTGTTTGTATGGCTCAACAGTACGATCTTTGAGACCGCTGAGCTCCCGAACGGTCAGGTCCAGACGCTCTTTCGCACGATCATCCACAGCACACCGCCAGTGAATGCGATCACAGAGCCGCGCGGGAAGATCAACGAAGCGTTCCTCACAGTCTTTTGCCGGAACGCTGACATTGTCGAGACGTCTGCGCGCAACCTCATGCGGAAGAACCACCCAGGACGCGTCGAGACCGCGTCGTGCTCTACTAAGTAACTCTGCCGCACTGCTGTGGACGATCGCGACTTTGCGTCGCGCTGCACCGTGCGGCGTCCTTCGTCGTGCTTCCTCCACAGCGTGTCAGGAACCTCACTGTTATCTATACTATGACAACAACCATACTCAACACCACTAGCCTTTGTACGATCGAGTCATTGTGTTGCTTGCTTGTGTGCTTGTGTCTTGGAGCTCCGTTGCTACTGGCGATTGCGCTGTCGACGTCCAAAGCTCAGGGTCTTGGGGATGCGCAGGTCGCGCACACTCGCTGTGAGCGCATTCACCATGTCGACGTCTTGCGCTGCTTGGTTCGCAGGTGGAGGCGCTTGGTCACTCGGAGCAGCGCTTGTCATGGTATCGACATCCATTGCGTCGTCGGGTGCATGAGCGAGCGGCTTCTTCTTTCGCGGTCGCTTCTGCTTCTGCTTTGTCTTGTTCTTCGTCGTTGAGCCGGCTCCGTCCTGGTGCGAACGTGGCGGCGTCTTGGCGTTGCGTCGAGGAGCGAGGAGCGAGAACCCTGGCGGGTACTGATGCGTCTGGTACAAGAGAGATAGAGCAAGAGCAGTCAGAAGGAAGCTTAAGCTCGCAGACAGATACGCCACTGCTCTTGCAATGGTCAAGTGTATCATCTTACCTGAACGAGGTGGCGGTTGCGCTTGTCATCGTGCGTGAACATCTCGGTGCAGCCATCGACGAGACACGCGTACATGGGCTGGCGCTTCGAGAGCACTTTGAAGAACGCGTCGTGCGTCTCGCTGCCAGTACCGCAATGCGTCATGCGATCCATTGCATTACGTTGGTGATTGATCGACCAAGCAGCATGAACGTGTCGCTCTCTCAACATCCGCACAAAAGCAGTCGTACCTGATGTGCATGTCCAGCAGCCGATGACTCAGGAACGACCGATAGCACTCCAAGCACACATTGCGATGTACACTGCATCGCGTTCGATAGCCACACACGAGCCTTGTCAGTCACAATCCGGTTCGCAGCCAACTGACAGCTGCACCACCACACGCACATCATGCAAAACGCACAGATCGTAGTGCTCTTCGTACGCAGCGACGGAGCGAAAGCCCACGTTGCACGTGAACAGGCGGCACTGGAACACATCGCTTTCCTCCTGCTGCTCGTCGACGTCTTCGTACTGCAGCAGCGCGGTCCTGGACACAGCAGACACAGCGTTCAAACACATGCACACAGTCACACTGAGGCTCGAACGTCTTGCTCACTTGCTTGCTCGTGCGTAGTCACGACATACAGAACAAGATAGAGAGCAATGGGACATCACACCCATCGTGCTGTTGATACGTGCGTGCACGCAGTGCGTTGCCTGCTGCGAAGATCGTATGATCCGGCGAGTAGTGTCGCCGGCACTTGCCGCTCGCGAGCACAACAACGACCTCAGTCTCCATTTTGCTTGACGCTTGTTGCGACTCGGATGCAAATCAAATGTGCCCTAAAATAGGAGACAAGTGCTCAGGTTCGAGTGGAACAAGCAAGGACCTCGCTCGCTCGCTTGTTGGTGGTGTCTACGCGTGCGCGACAGCGACTCTCCTCGCTCTCATTGCGTCTAGCCAATCGCTTCTTGTGTCACTTCATTCGCGCACGTTCCTCATCGCACAGCGCCTCGGATCTCGACTTCGCAGCTCCCCACGCCTTCCGTCGCGACCTGCACGCGACCGTAGATCTTGCCGGGGTGCTGGAAACAGAGCGTGAGTGTGAGGATCGTTGCGAGTCCTGGTGCGAGCCGAGCTGCGTCTTTGTCGTAGCTTGCTTCCGCGATCACAGCGCTGAAGCCAGCGCACGTAGCGCTCACATGCTGCACACGGAAGCGCTCTTGCTTGAAGCCGACGTTGCGCACGCGCACTGGGAAGAGGTACACTTCACCGCGCCGCAGCGTTCCGAGACTGATCTGCGGTGGCGAGATCTCCATTGCAAACGGCTGTGCCGTCGGAGATGCTGCCGCTCCTGCTGTCAGTCTTGCTGTCGGACCGAGGGCAAGACGATGCTGGTGCTCAGTTGCGCTGCGTTGGAGCTGGTCTTTCAAAGGCGACATGCTCGGCGCATCCACTCGTGATCGATGCAATGATGGCGACTCGAGACTCGACATGTGTGAGTGCGAGTGCGTGCCATCATCCGTTGCCGGTCGAGCTCCAGGCAGAACGTGTCCGAACTGGTGCACTTTCGACGGCGAGCGGTCTGTGAACGCACCGCTGTTGATAGCAGTGACAGCAGATGCGCGGTACGGAGACCGCGGCGGACTCGCTGGCCGGCTCTTGGGACTGTACATCGCAGTTTGCGTGAGTGCTGCGAGCTGCTTCGTGTCGAGCAAGTCGACGCCTGCCCCTATCCGCGCCGACTCCCTCTCTGTGAACGACGACAGCGGCGTCTCGGGTCGCAGTGGCGAGCGAATGCTCGGAATGAACGGCGTGTTGGTGCTTGCGCTGTGGCTCGTGCTGTGCAGAGCCTGGTTGTGGCCAAGCGCTGGGAGCATCGAGACGCGCGTCGTGATGCGGTACTCGGGACCAATGAGTGTGTCGATGCCAAACTCTGTGAGGACCCAGCACGGCTTCTGCCCTGCCGTGAACGCCTGCTTCCAGATCTCAGTGCTCGCGCCGAGTCCACTCGACGCAGTCAAAGACGACGAGCTCGCGAGGGGCTGCGACGCGATGAACGCAAACGCACTCGAAGACGAGAACGACGCGCCAGTTGCACTGCCAGCAGTAAGGAGCTGCGGCGGTGCGAGGACCGAGCGATGGCGATTCAGGTTCCCAATGTCGCGCGAGTACTGCTTCTTGAACTCGCTCACTTCCTGTGGGTTGTGCCGCGTGATGAAGTCTTTGCCGCCGACGAACTTGCTCTTGTTCGAGAGCGAGCGACAGCTGTAGGGCTGCAGCACTTTGTAGTCGTCGTAGTCGGGGATCGCGAGAATGAGCAGCGCGTTCTTCGCATCGAGCACAGTCGACTTGCGCGTCTTGCGCGCAATCTGCTCTGTGACGCTCATCTCAAGCAGCTGCACTGGCGTCGAGCGTCCTGATCGAGATGCCTGCGGCGGTGGCGTCACGAGCGCTCGCGACGAGCTCTGCGGCATGCGCTTTGTCGACGCCGAGAACGATGCGGTCGAGGGCTGCGTCGACAGTGGCGCTTTGGGCGGACTGCGACCGAGCTTGGCACTTGGCGAGCTGGAGCCTACTGCTGCTACTGAAGTAGCCGCAGCCGACTCGGCGATGTTATCCATCGTGGCTCTTCTTTCCTTCCAGTCGTCTCTGCACCTCGAGTGTGGTTCAAGCAGAGGTGAGCGACAACCACGCAGCAGCTGTAGCAGTAGTGAATGAATGCGAAGAGCTGGACGAAGTCGTGTGACGCAGAGAGACGTGCTTCAGTGTCGCGGACGCATGAAGTCAAGTAAACGAGCTCAAGGTGCGTGCGTGAGAGAGTTTGGACTGTGGCTGTGTGAGTGCACGATGGAGCTCCTTCTCTAAGAATAGCGCGAGCTGTCTTATCAAGCGGATCCTGCTCGTGACGCAGAAGAGCTGGCGAGTGTCTGGTGCGTGTTCGCTGGGCTAAGTGCTGCCTACCACGCGCAAGGATCAACTACAGCCGTCAAAGCTGACTCGACAGTGCTCTGTGCACTCGCGGTTGAAGCGCCACATACACGTAGGTACTGCGGCTTGAGCAGAGCTACGACTACGGCAGCAGCAGCACGAACAGTAGTGCCAGCAGCAGTAGCAACCAGGGCAGCGAGTACCCACACACGAGATTGACTATTCAGACACCAACACACGCGGTTAGAGAGACACTTTGCGGTCAAACGCGTTCGACGCCGCCTGCTCCAACTCATGCTTTGCCATGAGACCGGTGTGACCTAGGTGCTTGACATGGTTGCGCCATCGACGGCGCACAGCATCCTTAGACTTGCCTGGAAGCTGCAATCTGACCCAGTTCTCTCCGCGCTTTCGCACGCCCTGTAGGAGCGCGAAGTCGTCGTCGAGCGACCACTTGCTCGGACTACGACGCTTCGCTGGGCGAACTTGGCTCTCGTAGTGGACTTTGCGCTTGGGTCCTTGGAATGTCACGATGTCGAAGGTCTGCGCGATGGTGTGTGCCCCTTGAATGAAGTTCAGCGAGCCTGTAACCAGTCAAGGGACACACTAGGGATAGCTACAGGACTCTAGCTAGGGCTCAGTAGCAGCTCATGTTCGCCGTGCACGAGGTACTGTTCATCAACAATGGCCATTTTCCAATGGAACATTGTCGATGTGTGCTGTAAAAGGCCAGAGCGAGAAATGCGAAGAAGACGAGCGAGTACTACTGGTGACTCGTGCTCGACGCGCGCCATCGCAGACACGTCAGCCACTCTCGATTTCGCGATCTCGAGTATATCGCCCTCATCGACGCCTTCACGGTCTCACCAGCGCTGGTCATGCTTGCGCGAAGACCCTGGAACAACGCTGAACAACGTCCATGTCCTCCTCACAGACAAAACACCTAAATTAGAAGCTCAAACCTATGTTAGATAGGTTACGGTGCGTTACAGTGCGTATTTTTCCAACGCGTTCACAGTACTTTTTATACTTGGTTAACATATGTTGCGAATGTATCTAAAATTGGTGCGTATTATTCCAACGCTTTCACAGTACTCTTAGAGAAAAGGCTCTTTCGCCTGTTTGCCTTTTATGTACTACCACACAAATGTCCGGATTGCATCAACCACGACAGCGCAGAAAAACTAGGGGCAGAGACTGGAAATGGTACCGAGACTGGAAGAGCGGAACGTTATGAGGATGCGCAGTGCACAAAACCCGGGCACAAATTGCTCATCATCCAAAGACAAACACTCACTAACATGCATGGGAGGTGAGCATGTCGAGCAGCACGCTCCGCTACTGCCGTTACTGAGCGTGTGTCAAAAAGAAAGAATGATTGTTTTTGAGCGCGAATTCTCCCCCACAAAATGTGTGGCCGCCATATCAAATCCAGATACGACGGGAATCGAGCGCGATGAAGCGGGTACGTCCAGCGAAAGAGGCGCGATGCGCGCGATGGCGGCTCCGAGCAAGAAGTGACGCAGCGCGTACATGGATGAAAGCGACGAGAAGGAGGACGAAGTGGTAGAAGTAGAAGAAGAGGAAGAGGAAAAGAGCGACGTCGCACGCAGCGTGCAGCACGACAGCGAGCAGACACCCAGCCACGCCGCACAGTCGCGCGAACCCGTCGTGGAGGCACGCGACGACACCGTCAGCGTCAAGTCGGTTGACGTGACCGCGTTCGGGTCGTGGGAAGAGCTTCAAGCGTACATTGAGGCCTACAGCAGTCGAACGTACCAGGTATGTGAACGTTGTACGTGCTAGCACAAGTCTCGATACTGACGTCTGACCGTGTTTGTGCGTGTGTGATGCGATGTGCAGATGTACCGCACAGCGGCTGCTACTTCCATCTCCCAGCGCGAGGCGCGTCTACGCAAGCAGAACTCGCCGGCCGACATGTTCTTGCCTCGTGACTTCAAGACGTACGCCAAGACGTTCGTGTACACGCACGCAGGGGTAGCGCGAAAGCGCAGCGAAGGAATTCGCCCGAAGCAGTCTACGCGGTGCATTGACTGCCCCGCAAAGGTGCGTTTGCGTACAGTCACTGTCAGTCTTGCCAGTCACTGACAACTCGCTCATCTGGTAATGCTACTGCGTTACAGGTCAACGCGTGCTTACAAAAGATTCACGGCGTGTGGAAGTGTGCATCACGAGGCACGTCGCGAACCACAATCACGATGTCGCGAAGGAGGTGTACGAACTGTACCACGAGCAGCGACGAGTTGAAGATCCGAGCGTCTTGAAGACGGTGAACGTATTGCGCTCTGCAGGCGCAGAGGAAAAAGATCAACCAGTACATCATGGAGAACACGTCAGCATCGCCGACGATGGCCGACATCTACAACCTTATGGCGAAGATGCGGCACGACCAGTACGTTGGCGAGCGGGTCGGTCAACGGCTGAAGACTCTGCTCCAAGACTTCGCGGACGTGCAGGGGAACTCTGTAACGGGGTACACAGCTGGAGTTATCCGATAATAACCCAGCCTTGCGGAATTACTATTCACGCACTTCTTTTAAGACCGGCCTTCATTGGCGGCGGCTCTAATTGGTAGATATCCTAGAATATTAGCCAATCAGTGA
>JAASFN010000403.1:0-21499 GCA_023333795.1 Globisporangium rhizosaccharum | reverse complement strand
GATGCGCTGCGCATGTGTTGGCTGCAGCAGTGCGTGGCTGCAGACGAGCGCAACGAGTGTGGCTAAAGCGGCTGACACACGGGCCGATGCAGACATGTCCGCGTGTTGTGGCGTCGACGTCATCGCTACGAATGTGCAGGTACTGCACGTGCAGGCGCGATCGGCGAGCTAGCTGCTTGATGGTTGTTGGAGCTGTCGTGTGTGTACAGCAGGGTCGAGTTTGCGCTCAAGCACTCTCCTTCTCCTAAGCACTTGGCTCTATCCTGTCGTTGTTATTGCGTTTGAGGATGCAGGTGCGACCGCGCTAAAGAGTGTAGATGCCCCAAGTATATGCATGAACGCAAGAAGACTGACTGACGACTTAGTACTGGTACTGGATCTCATCGACCGAGCCGTCTTGGATGATCGGCGTCGAGCGGTAGAACGTCTTGTGCGCTTCGTTCTTGAGCGCTGCGCTCTCTCGGAGCTGCCGGTTCAGCAGCTTCATCACATGCGAGCACTCCTAGCGTAGCGTACACAACCCACACGCATGACCATGCCGATGGAGAAGAGAGAGCACTTGAGTCATTCGCGAGCTAGCAGGCGCTCAACAGACACTGACACATTAGCGCCGAGCTGGTGCAAGCGAGTCGCTGTACCTGGATGTTCTCGATCGTGAATGCGAGCGACTCGTTGATGAGGTCCATCTTGTAGATCGCACCGTCGAGCGTGTCGGTGCTACTGCCTGTGAGCGACTCGCGCAAGAACTCGTTCGACTGCTCTGTGATGGTGATGACAGCAGCAGCACACGCGCACAGACACGTGAGCATGCACATTGCAAACCATGCAACTGGTCAGAAGTAAATGCATACAACACAACGACGTACGGAGCGCATCGAGCTTGTCGTCAAGTGACGCGAATGTCGAAGTCGTCGTCTGTTGCTGTTGCTGGGTCGCAGTTGAACGAAAGACAAACGACGTCGACGTCGGGACGCTGTTTGAGAGCGACGCAGCAGTCGCAGTCGCGAGCGTCGCGCCTTTCGCCTTTGCCTCGGTGAGCTTCTTGCGCGCAAACTCGCGGAGCGCGAGCGTCATGTCGGTCGCCATGCTCCCGAGCTCTCGATGAGGATCACGAGCAGCTCCAGTCGCAGCAAATGGCTCGAAATCAATGTATAATAGGAAATGGCTCGGACTTTTAGCTCTTTCGCCACTCACACGCAAAACAGGCACTTCCAAACGAAGCCCGCGAAAACGCGCGAGCCAACTGGTGCACGCACGCCACGCGCGCGCGCTCTCTGTGTCTCTCGTCAGCCGCTGTACACGATGCGCACGCGCATCTGGGAAGACGCAGACGCGATGAACGTCGTGAGCGTCCTCGGCTTTCTCATGAACGACGACGGCGACGTGATCGGCGCCGAGCGCACGCAGGTGCTCTGCAAACTCATGCCATCGATCCACACGCTCACGCACCGCGCGATCCTCGCAATGCTCATTACGAATCTCAACGACGACGACGCCAAGATGTGCGTATGATGTGCTTGCTGCGGGTATGTGCATGTGTGTATGTAGAATGGCGCTGACAGTCCATCCTTCTGTGCATCACTGTGTGCATCCATCCATCCATACAACCGACAGCTTCTACGCCGAGAATGGACTGCGCGTGCTGAACGAGTGGCTCGCAGACGGCGTGCGGCGCAAAGACCCGGGCATGACGAAGGAGAAGCGCCGCATTGAGATGTACTCGCAAGTGCGCGCACTACTGCGTGTACGTCCTCGTAATGCTGTCCATTCAGTCGCCGCTTTGAGGTGTCTGTGTGCTGAGCTGACGCTAGTGGATCCACTTTGCTTGTGCTCATGACCACGGATGTCTGTGCAGATCCTCGACACGAACGTCCAAACTGAGAACGCGCGGAAGCAGAACGCGTTCCTGTGCGAGACGCTCCCGCGCGTGATTGAGCTGCTCGACGGCGCTGGCTCTGGTGCGTCTGAGCTCGAGTCTTGTCACTGAAGCTCCTGCTGCTACTCTGTGGTGACACTCACACGTCTGTGAACGCCTGCATTGACAGACTACGCAGCCGAGTGGAGCCGCTTGAACCTCTACCGCCGGCACTTTGAGAGCGCGTGTGGCGTGACGTCGACATTCAAAGACGCGCGTGCCGCTGCGAACGGCACGTCGACGACTGACGCAGCAAGCAAAGCGAAGCCAAAGGCGCAGCCAAAGATCGTCACAGGCTCGGTCATTGACGTGTCGGCACGCAATGCGTTTGCTGCTGCGAGCATTCCGCCGCCAGCGTCGTCGTCGAGTGCGCACAGTGAACCGCCGAAAGCAACGACAGCATCGACGACTGCGAGTGCGACGACTGCGCCAACGCGCATCTCGCCAGCGGCGATCCTCGAGTACCAGCCCAAGTCGTTCCTGCAGATCGATGGCGTGACGAAAGACGACGACATGGTCGAGTACGTCGACGACGATGACGACGAGCTCTTGCTTGGCGGCGAGCAGGTCATCACGAACGTGAACCAGTCGAACGCGAGTGCGTCGCTCATGCTCAAGATCCGCGGCCTTGGGCACGAGATGCAGTACGGCGAGCGCACGCACTGCCGCCTCTGTCGCCGCATGACGGCGAAGCGCTGTGAACGGTGCACATACTGCGTCAAGTGCGTCCAGAAAGGTCGGTGCAATCCGTCGCTCGCACTGGCAGCGACTGCTGCAGCGGCGACGCCATCGGCCAAGCCGTCTGGGAGTCTCTCGGTCAGTGACCGGAACGTCCAAGTGCTCGGCTCGGCGATGGACCAAGCGATCTACAAGGCGTTCCGCCAAGAGGACTTCCACGCGGTCTTCAGTCTCGTGCAGAACGGCATGGACGTGAACTTTCAGCGCGTCGAGTCGGACCTCTCGACTGCGCTCATGGCCGCGGCGCACCACGGCCGCGACGACGCCGTGAACAAACTGCTCTCGCTCGGCGCGAACCCGCGCTTGACCGACTGCAATGGCGACGCCGCGTGGGCGTTTGCAAAGCGCCGCGGGCACATAGAACTCATGGAGCGACTCAAGAAGTGCGCAGACGAGTGGAAAGAGTGATTGAGAGAGAGTAGGAGATCGATCGCTCGAGGACGCTTAGGACGGGACGATTGTAGAACGAAGGGCATGACATGGCGCACGTGCGGATCGATGAGTCTATTGATGCAGCTCGATGGATGCAAACGCGAGGACTACGGTCGCTCTCTCTGTCTCTCTACTGTCGCTCGTGCGCACCAGTCCAGACGTGTCTGTGAGCGAGCAGATCCCATGCCAATGGGCTCAGAACTTCCACTCGGGGTCCACGTCCATCGCCCACACGAACTTCTCGCGCAGGGTCTTGGAAAAGACCGACGAGATCGGCACTTCGTTCTGTTCGGCACAACCACAGCAAGAGAGAGAGAAAGAGAGGGAGCAATGGCGTGAGTCTCGGCTCACAGACAGACACTTAGTAACACAGAGAGACGTACGCGCTTGCACCAGGCGACCGAGATGCGCGGGTCCATGTAGTTGATCTTGGACGTCCCGAGCGCCACTTCCTTGTTGTCCGTCTTGTCCTGAAGCTTGAGCGCGAGCGTCTGCACCTTCTTCTTCCACGCGTCCACCTTCTTCGCCACTTGATCTGGCGTCGGCGTGCGCGGGAACAAGTGCGCTTCGGCTTTCTTGCGCGCCGCGGCGTCGTCATCGCCGTCATCGCCGTCTTTTACGTCGCTCTTGAGCTTGATCTGCTTGCCTTTGCCCTTTGCCAACAACGTCGCCATCTGCTTGAGCTCTGCGAGCTGCGTCTTGAGCTGTGCGAGCTGCGCCGTCATCTTCTCGAGCGTCGTGTCGAACGACTTGGGCACAGTGCGCTGGTGGTTGCACAGGATCGCAACCTTCCGGTTCGCGTCGTTGTACGCGATGACCTTAGACGCCGCTTCGCGCGTGCCGTCCGGGTCCGCGTCGTGCGGCAGCTCCTTCTCGAGCGTCACGGATGCGTTGAACGTACGGAAGACCTTGGCCGAGAGCCCGGGCATGAGCGAGCTCAAGTGCTTGTTCAGCTCCGTGACCGTGAGCTCATTGAAGACCTCCTCTTGTGGCTTCTTCTTTGCGCAGAACCGCTCGAGGTTCGTGTACACGAGCTTCCCGACGTCGCCGTACTGCGCGAGCTCGACCGTGTTGTTGTACGGCATCGAGTCTTTGCCGAGGAACGAGAGCGTGAGCGCGTAGTTCGTCGCGCTGAACGACACGTGCTCGACGCGGAGGCTGCAGCAGCCAACAGTGTCGGCTTCGTCTTCGCCCTTTTCGTTCCCGACACGCAAGGCAAGGACGTCAATGACCCACATCGCCGTCGACCGCTGCCGCGTGAACATGTCCTTGGCCTTCAAACCCTTGACGTAGTCCTTCCGGATCTTGTCAATGCACTTCTTCAGCCGCCGCGCCTTCTCGTACTTGGCCATGTCCGACTTGCCCTTGAAGCTCGAGCTCGCAGCGAGCCAGACGTACTTGATCCCGCCCATGACGTTCTCGTTCCAGTACGCGAGCCACGAGACTGTGTCGCGGTGGATCACCTCTTTCCACGCATGGCCAGGGACATTGCAGATCGGCACGCGGTCCGAGATCCCGACGTTCACGGTCACGTCGCCTGGCAAGACGCGCTCTTTGAGCGTCCCGGTCTTTGGGTGCTCGCCACGACCGCGAAAGAGCCCAGGGGGCTCGATGCGGAAGTTCCCAACCTTCTCGAGATGACCATCGACGACTGCGAAGCCGTTCGTGAAGAGCTCGGCCTCTTTGCGCTCTTTCTCTGGGAGCTTCTCGTCTTTCGTCATGTTCTTCTTCTCCTCGCGCTGCTCGTCCAAGTGCGCGGCGATGAGCGAGAAGTCGCAGAGGTCGAAGCGCTTGACCTCGTGCACCTTCCCGAGAGCCTTGCGGAAGTCGGCGAAGAAGTTCTCGTTGAACTTCTTCGCGATCTTCGGGACACTGAGCTGCGGTCCGTCCTTTGGGATCGCAGCGTAGAAGCTCGCGATCTCCTCTTGCACGGCCGTGAGCTTCACGCGCTGGCCGTCGTAGATGAGCGGGACGTGGTGCGGGATGTACGCTGGCGGGAATAGCACGCCGTTGTGCTCGAGCGAGCGCCACTGAATGCCTTCTGGGAGCTCCTCGGCGTTCCACCACCGATAGGCTTTGATGGCCATGTCGAGGCGCTCGCCCTTGGACGCGACCTTGAGCTTGCGCACAGACGCAGCGCTCGTCTCTTTCTTCACGCGCGCTTTGCTGCTGCTGCTAGTGTCCCGTGCGCTCGTCTTGCTCGCCGTCTTCCTGCTCTTGACTGGCTTCGTTGGCGGTGGCGACGGCGCCTTCCGCTTCACGCCAGCGGTTGATTTGCTCTCGCGCTTGACACTGTCTTTGCTGCTGCTGCTGCTGTTCCTACTACTCGAGCTCTTGGCGTCCTGGACCTTCTTCTTGAGCTGCACGAGCGGGATCGAGTCCGAGTCCGAGTCAGACGCAGGCGCGTACTTGACCTCTTTCTTCGCCGCGCGCTCGCTCCGTTTCGGCTCAAAGTCCGCAGCGTCGCGCTCACTCGGCTTCTTCGCGGCGGCTTTCTTGCGCAGCATCGCAATCGGCATGAAGTCGTCGTCGCTGCTGCTCATTGTGTCGAAGTGCTGCGATCACGTAGGTGCATGCGTGAATGGGGATGTTGTCAATGAATGATAGCTCTATCGCGTGACGGCATCGATCATAGGCATACAAATGCAGGCAAAGTGTCGTCGCACACGTACTTTTGGCAGCGGGAAGCGCTTGGATCGTGTCGAGGGTGCGAGGGGGAGTCGAGAGTTTGTAAGCACTCGGTCGCGATCGAGACAGATGAAAATTGATTGATGTGCGATAGAGATAGAGAGATCGCGCGTGTGTGTCTGTCGCGCTCCTGTGTGATCGGGTGGCGACGCTTCCGCTTGCTCGCGTGCTGCGCAAGTCACTCGCTCGCTCGCTCTCAGCTGCTGCTGCTGTGTGCGACGAGCTGTTGGATCGAGTCGCTTGTTGGGAGCTACGACTGCGATACTCGGTGACCGATTTTGAGAGGCATTCAATCCACACAGGTTTGCGCGTATTAGAAAGGTTTCGCCAAGTGCCGTGCTTGAATACAAATACAAAGGTATAGTGCACGCATACTTTACTCGAGTCAACACAGTGAGAAAGCACGTTTGACCAGAAGATTTTTCCAACACTGACGATCCAAAGCCACTAGCGACGACGTCGACCAGCAGACACTCACTCGATCACACTCGTCTTCGTCGCTCATCGATCACACGCACACACACCAGCCTACGTACTTGCGACCATGTCATCTGACTCGACTGCTGCTGCCGCTGCCAAGCAGCTCGCGCTCGCTGCTGCTGCCTCGGCTGCTGCGTACTACGTCGGCCAGCGCAGCAAGAGCGCAAAGAAAGCTGCTGCGCAAGCCAAGCAGAGCAAGCTCGCAGCGGCGCGCAATGTGCTGCCGAGCCTCCCAGAGAATGAAAAGCGCCGCTTGACAAAGGTCGTCGTGCGCGTGCCTGCGACGACAGCGAACATGGGTCCGGGCTTTGACACGATCGGCATGGCACTGGACATCTGGACTGAGATCTCGGTCGAGATCTTGCCACCGACTGCCGACGGCGCGCGTCGCCTCGTGCTCACGAACGAAGGCGAAGGCGCGAACGAGCTCCCGACGGACGAGTCGAACCTCGTGATCGTCGGCCTCAAGGCTGCGTACGGCGCAGCAGGCGAGCCGCTGCCTGCGAACCTGAAGATCCATTGCAAGAACCGCATCCCGTTTGCGCGTGGGCTTGGCAGCAGCTCGGCTGGCATTGTCGGCGGCATCATCGCTGGTCTTGCGCTCTCGGGCATGCGTCTCCCAGTGCGCGGCAAAGAGGAGCTCCTGCAATTCGTACGTACTGCTTGTGCTTGTACGAGGCGCCAGTGGCTGCTGTAGTTGTCATAGTCTCGAGCCACTGCTGACACGCACTGCGCTCTCATTCTACCAGGCGTCGCAGATCGAAGGACACCCCGACAACGTCGCGCCTGCGATCTACGGCGGCTTGCAGCTCGGGATCTTTGCGGACGACCGGTGGTACTCGTCGCGCGTGCAGATCCCCGATGGGCTCCAGTGCGTCGTGTTCATTCCCGACTCGACGGGTCCCACGAGCGTCGCGCGTGCGATTCTGCCGCCCAAGGTCGACCGCAAAGACGCAGTGTTCAACATCGGCCGTGCTGCGATCCTCGTGAATGCGTTCCGCTCGGGAAACCTCGACGAGCTCCGTTTTGCGACGCAAGACATGCTCCACCAGCCGCAGCGCGGCGAAGCGCAGTACCCGCACCTGTTCCCGCTCATCCAAGCTGCGCTCGACGCCGGTGCACACGGCTGCTTCCTCAGTGGCGCCGGTCCAACGGTCCTGGCGATCACGAGCGGTCGCTCCGGTGACATCTTTACACAGCAGCTCGCGGAGCGCCAGGAGAACAAGGTCGCTGACGCAATGCGCCAGACCGCGGCGTCGATTGGTGTCGAGGGCTCGCTGTTCATCACGAACCCGGAGCACCGCGGCGCGTACATTGTGCGCGCAGAGCCGCGCTTCTCGGACCGCAACGTTGCGCGGTACGAAGGCGACGTCGACGACTTGTAAATAGAGAGAGCCATCTGCACCACACGCGAGCATAGAATCCGACACTGTACTGCTCAAACACGGTGCAATGCCCACAATCCACAGCAGAGACCACAGAAGCCAAAATGATGGTGCTGGTGCTGGTCCAAATTGACTAATGACGGACCGACCGACCGAGAGAGTGACTATGATGACTAGGACTAACGAAACTCTACTACCGGTGCGCTCGTGTCTCTCTCTATGACCTCACGACTCACTCAGAACGTGCTTATCCGACGCAGACCGAGTGGCGGCAGCGGCGCGCCTCTCGGGACCTTCTTGCGATTCGTGAGCAAGAGCGACGAGACCATGCCGTTTGCGTGGATCGCGTCGCTCGCGCCGTGGAACACGCCTTGCTGGCCATGGGAGACCGACCCGAGCACAGCGGCGTTAGGGAACATGCGCGACGTCGCTTCTGACACGCTCTTGAGCTCGCCCTGTACGATCTTCGTGTAGCACAAGCCGACCGACGTGAGGCAGCCGATGACGTCACTCGCGTCGAGCGCTGGCTGCGTCGCGCGCAGCGCTTCGCGATACCCGCCGTTGATCTTCTCTTTCACGCGCTCGGGCTCGATCGCCATCACGCGCAGGCGCTCGCCGAGCTGGGCGTCCGCGCCGAGGTGCAGGACCAAGTCCTTGCCCGCATGTTCGGGCTGCAGCACGTGGTGCTGGTACGTCGGCAGCTTGGACGTGAGTAGAGGCGGCTTTGGCGCCGGGCGCTCGCGTGCGACTGGGTAGAACAGCGGCAGCGTGTGCGTCTCGGCGTTGAAGCGCTCAGGACGATTGAGGAACTCGTAGAGCATGCCGTGGCACGCGTCGTTGAGCGCTGAGAACGCTGGTTTGTGCCCCAGCGCTGCAAGTTCGCGACCAGTGGCTTTTGTCACGGCCAGGACCTTGTCCTTGGGCTCGTAGCACGTGAAGAGCGCGTGCGAGACCTCGACACTCGGGCTGCAGATCGCAAAGCACGCGCCGTGAGTCGTCACACACCCAACCGTCGAGCCCTCGGAGCAGATCTGCGTCGCCGGGATCGTCGATGCGCCAATGTGGTTGCGCGTTGAGCTGCCACCGACGACTGTGACGGCGCAGTCGACTGCGTCGTTCACGCCTTTCACGAGCAGCTCTTCGCTCCCGGTGCGCACGCTCATCCAGACAAAGTCCGGACACTCCTCTGGCTCCATGCACAGCATCGCCATGCTCTCGAGCACGCACCGCCGTGCTGCGTCACGCGGATTCTCGACGGCCAAGTCCGCGTTCAGGACCGAGTAGGACCCTTCGGGGTCGTAGATGCCCCAGAGCGCAAGCCCAGGGCCTTTGCTCACAGATCCGCGCTCGCTGAACACACCGGCGCTCGACGTCCCGCCCATAAACAGCGTATCTGGCGCACAGTGCGCGAGTGCTTCGTACACGGCGTGACCGTCGTACTCTTTCGAGTATGCGACCATCATGAAGTGCGGCGCAACGCCGCCGAGCGACTCGCAGAGCGTGTAGAACGCCGTTGAGACCGCGTTGAAGTGGTTCACGTCTGTCGACACGGCGCTCGCGACCTTGACGTCGCACATGGGCATGGGGTCGTGCAGGAGCATGCGCGCCGACGGGCGCACGCTCGCACTGCTCGACGTCATGCGGAGCGTCGAGTCAACGGATCGCGACGACGACAGCGTGCGTCGCGCATCGTCGGATGCCGCTGGCGAGTGGTGCGTCGGTGCAATGGCTTCACCGCCCATCAAGTAGCTCCGCGCCTGGAGCGAGCACGACGTGCAGAGGCGCTTGAGCGTCTCTTTCTGCTGCTGTCCCGGCTGGACGACCCACTTGCGACTGCACTGACCGCACACGGCTTCACCGCATGCGCGACAGTGGTGCATCGGCTTCACAAACGAGAAGCTCGCGTAGCACACGGCGCACTTGTTCCCGCGCGCTGGCTTCCATGACTCCTTTGGCACGAGCGAGACGGGCTGGAAGAGCGTGTTGAACAGGAGCTCGCGAATGCCCATGAGCCGGTCCGTGAAGCTCTGGACGATCTTCGCGCCGACGCTACTGGGGAACTGCTGCTGGAAGTCGATCACGAGCATGAACGTGACTTCGTACGTCCCTGGGGCGTCCCCGGACGGCGACACGAGGTACACGCCCTTGTTGATCACTGCGCGCTTGCACTTGGCGACGCTCGGCGGGATCGCGACGTCGTCGCTGTGGAGCCGCGTCGCGAGCTCGTCGCCTTTGAACGACTCGACCGATCGCACGTACCCAAAGCCGCGCTTGCGACCGTCCGCGAGCGTATCGACGTTTGCGTACTCGACAAAGAAGAAGTCGACTGGTTTGACAAAGCGGCCGGCGAAGCGACTCGCGTGCCACTTGACCTGGAGGCGCGGGAACGTGTCGGCGCCTGATCCGCCGCCTGTGGCTGTTGCGGCCGTCGCTGGCGACGCGTCGTCTGTGCTCGTCGTGTCTTTGTAGAGTGGCTCCGGCAGCGCTGCAGACGCACTACTGTGCTCAGGCAGCTCCATGCGCTTAATGACCGAGGCGTGGAGCAAGCCTGGGAAGACCTGCGCTTCAATGTCGACGTAGCTCTTCGTGTCGCGCGGCGTGAGGTACTCGAGGATCGTGTGGAGATTCGCTTTGACTTCGCACGAGATGCGGAAGTAGAGCTTGCTCTGCTCGCTCTCGGGTAGCGACGCTGGGCGGTAGATGTGCACGTCCTGATTGCGCTTGGCGAGGCGCCACGGCACTTTGCCGCACAGACTCGCGAGCGCAATCGTCTCATGCGCTTTCTCTTCGAGCTTCTGCGCGATCGTCGAGCTCTTGCCGCTCGCCTCGGCGTCCTGCGCTGACTGCTCATGTGGCGACGAGCGCTTGCGGCGCTGCGAGACATGGAGCGAGCTCTGGTCGTCGGTCGCACTGCTGTTGTTGTTGTGGTGGTGGTTGCTCGGGTCGTCGAGCATCGTGCGATGCGCGGCACGCCAGTTCGTCGTGGTCCAGCGCTCGTCGCTGTCATTCTCACCGCTGTCGCTGTCGTCGTGGTTGCTCCGGTTGCTCTGATTGCTGTTGTGGTGGTGGCTGTCGCCATCGGCGTCGTCGTCGTCTGCAGCAGCGGCCGCGACGCGCGAGCTGCTGAGCGTGAAGCTCATGTCGAACGAGCTCGCGCGCATGGGCTCGACCGTGTCGAACTCGTCCTCCATGTCGTCGAGCTTGAATCGGTCCATGGTGCGTGCTGCTGCTGCTGTGTGTGTCTGCGCTTGTGGCCTACGATGTGGTCAGTGGTGTTGTGGAGATGCTGCCACGTAGGCAGGCAACTGTGTGTGCGCGTGCTGCGTGGTAGATCGATAGCAGATAGCGGATCGGTCGATGGATGGATGGATCGATCGACAAGTGGACGAATGGCTGGATGGTCCGCCCAGAGTGCCAACGCAGTCGTCGATCTGTCAATGGCGAGGCGCGCGCTCGAGCGGACGGCGGACTCGCGTGCAGGGGGAGCGACCGCACGCTCTCACGCTCTCTCTCGCTCGCTCGCTTGCACAGACGCGCCCCAAGCGCAAGTGGTCGTCGTGCTGTCGGTCGTGCGCTTGCTGGAGAAAGCGCGTGTGAGTGTGCTCGTCCAGCTGGCGCCGCGCGCGCAGGGACAGCGGCGGGATGGGATGCCACTTGCCGCTCTTGCCTCGCACTTGCACACTCCACACACAACACACACACAACACTGTAAAAGAGCCGCAGTAGCAAAAACAAGCGTTCGGTTCAAAAGCACCGAGACTTTTTGTATGACGCAATGTATGGCGACTGTCGAATATCAAGTCAGTGTTTTTAGAAATCTACAGAAACAATTGGAAAAACAAAATATTCAGTCAACTTGTGTCACGAGCAATGCGAGTTTGTGCTTGAGCGTTGCCGTCCGTCACAACACTGGAGCACAATAACAACAACAACAGCACTGATGGATCCGTCTTGCAGGCGCGGCGGCGCTGAACACACGAGCACTCGAGCACAAGTGTGAACACCGCGGAGCTGACCTGACCGATCAAAACCTTGAGTCGCTCGGGCTCCACGCTGTTTTCAGTCCGGCTGGTTCCGCCATGCGCGAACAAGCGCGAACAAGCGCGAACAAGCGCGAACAAGCGCAATGGACTCAGATCCACTCGCGCACACGCACGCATGTGCATCGCATTGCCTGTCAGGACGTCTTGCATCGAGTACATGGATTTTTCAGGCAAATGCCGATCGATTGCCCCAGGACGACCTAGCTCGCTTGCGCACTCGCATGAAAACGAGCATCTGGCTCTCGATTTTTTGTTGCTGAATATCCCTCCACAGTCGCATATGTGTGACTGACATGCGCTAGTGCAGGTTTCAATGTGCTGACTCCTTGACTTGAGTTTGCCTCGAGTGAGTGAGTTGACATGCGAGCGAAGTTACACGAGCGCACAGTCGTAGAGAGCGGATCAGAAGAGCAGGTCCATGACTTCGACAGCGCTGACGATCAGGTCATTGCGCTTGCGCGCGTATACATGCGTGTTTGCGGCGGCGCGATCCTCTGCACAAGTCGGCTTGCCAGCGAGGCGAGAGGCGAGCACAATGGCTTGTGGATGGTGGCCAGTTGGAGCATCGAGGCAACTGCTCGTCGACAGAGTGTACCGGTAGTAAGGTCGAGGCACGAAAGACAAGACGTCGTCGTCCTCGGTGCGGTTGGTCCGTTGTTGCTGCTCGCGTCATTGACTCAGCTGATCTGGCGTCGCGCCTGGCGCAGCAGCAGATGCTGCTGCTTCTGATAGATTGATGCCTCGACGTTGCTGATCGCAATGTTGGGGCGACATTCAACACGCACAGGCGCGCAGTTGGTTGCACGCGCACGCATGACCTCGAGCGTTCATCTCGAAGCCGTCACTCGAAGTGAGACCAAGCGTACACTGAGGTACACTTGATAGTGATACAAGTGAAGTAGTCAGCATTGATCCGTAACGGTTTACAAGTGCTGATATCAAACTCAGACAGCATTCTGTACATATTTATTGCTCGTGCAGATTTGCTGGCATAAATACTCCAAGTGTCTTGGAATCTCATTGTCCATTTCGTGTTGTTCCAAACGACGCGACTTTGCTTGTCACGACAACACGGAGCACATCTGGCAAGTCTGCGTCGCTCAAGACAAGTTCAGGCGACGACCTACTCCCGTTCTCGAGCGCATTCGCACTGCTGCCGTCGTTGTCCTCGTCATCACTCTGCTCCTGGATAGCGCTCGCGCGAACGATCTTCAGTGGTGACGGCGGTGACGTGCCTGTCATTGCTGGCGAGCGAGTGGTGTGCAGCGCTGCTGCTGCAATGCTGGTCGCTGCGTCTGCTCCCAGTGATGCCGCTGAGCTAGTTGGCGACGATGACAGTCCCGACTGCGGCTGCTCTGCCTGCTCCGCGAGCTGCTTCCAGATCGCCATGTTGTGCTGAATGCGGTTGAGCACAGTGTCAAAGTCTGCGAGCGCGAGGACTTCACGCACTGCCGAGTAGAGTGGCATCACGACGAACTCGAGGAAGCCGATCTGGCTGCGTTCAAAGCGGCTATTGTGGCGGTCGCAGAGCGGCGAGATCGGCATACCAAACTGCCGCTCCGTGTCGCCCTGCTTGAAGAACTCGTCGGTCACGAGCTTGGACCAAGCAAAGTGCGTCTCGAACGACTTGATCGCGTGTCCTGTTCACAGTACACGCATCATCAGTATGTGAGTGAGGAATCTGTCGACCCGTCACCGAGTACATAAGCTCTGTGCATGTATACTCCCACACGTAGCGGACGCACCTAAATCCGCCATCATGATGATCGAGTGGAAGACGAGGTCGTCCGGGAGGACTGGACCACTCGCGCCTGGGGCACAGCCAGACGCAGATGAAGTGGGTGTTGACGGCGCCATGAGGTCGGACGACGACGTCGAGTGCACGACGTAGCGCTTGCTTTTGAGCCGGTTCACATGCTTGAGGTGACCAGACAAGTCGGTCGCGAGCACCATCTTGATGATCATCTGGCGGCTCTGGCGCTTGACGTCGTTTGGGAAGCCCTCAAAGATGTCGCAGCCGTCTTTCGTCGCAGCTTGGAACGCCTCTGCGAGGTGCATGCGCTCGAGCACTGAGTCGTCCGAGTACTTGATCGCAAGCGGCGAGCTCGTGGTCACGAGGTACGCGTTGTTCATGCCAGGGTGGTTCACATCGTGCACTGCACCAGCGAGGAGCGCAGAGAAAATCTGCAGCGGTGTCACAGGCTGCTGCAGTCGCCGCAGGAAGAAGTTGATGTCCCAAACGACAGACGCTGCGTGGCTGCAAGTGCAGGAGGTGTCAGTGCCAGTTGACAGAATCACAAAGTAGAGAGCAACGATCCTAGATCCAACCGCATGAGCGCCACTCACACTGCGTTGTGGTACGGATTCTTCGCTTGGTACCGCGACTCGATCTCGAGTCCGTACTCTGCGGCGCACTCGATGCGGACTGGCAACTCGACAAACAAGTTGTGGCTCTCGAGCGTCGTGAGCAAGACGGACGTGAGTGGGAACATGCACTCCTCTGCAAACCCGAGCAAGTCGAACTCGTCTGAGCGCGCAGCGCGTGCGAGCAGCGTCTTGGATGTCCACTTGCCAGTCGACAGCAGCGATGGCGGCGAGCTATCTGTGCGTGATGCGGCGGACCCTGACTGCACAGGCAGACTATGACGCTGTCCGGCGAGCAAGTAGTTCTCCACTTGCTTGAGCACAGTCTGGCGCAGTCCCGAGTCTGTGCGACGAATGGTCTTCACGACTGGGACGTTGAGCACCATGCCAAAGTCGCAGCTCTTGCGGCGTCGATGGCGCTGCTCTTCAATGAGCGAGAGCCAGCCAGTCTCGGCATCGACTTGTGATGGCGTCGTTGCGCGCGTGCGCTTCACGCGGTGCTCGAGGAACAGATCTTGCTCAGACGTGAGTGTCTGCATGACAAAGTCCAAGTCCCGCGTCATCTCGTCGCTGCTGCCGCCGAGCTGGACCTTCAGCTGGTACAGCACCTTGAGGACGTTCTCCATCCAGCTCTCACCAGCGCCAAAGCTGCCACCACCGCCATTGAGCGCACCGTCGTACGGATCAGACGAACGGTAGAGATGGTCACCGCTACCGTGGTGATGATGCCGATTGTAGTCGTGGATCCCAATCGCAT
The DNA here is from genome assembly GCA_023333795.1 of Globisporangium rhizosaccharum. Lineage (NCBI taxonomy): Eukaryota > Oomycota > Peronosporomycetes > Pythiales > Pythiaceae > Globisporangium > Globisporangium rhizosaccharum. Next base: position 6,697 of record JAASFN010000403.1, on the reverse strand, counting down.
CGACATGCGAGCTGAGCTGCTGCTGCATGAACGTGTTCTGCTGCGTGAGCTTGATGTTCTCGAGCATGAGATGCCGCAGCCGCACGAACTTGAGCCGCTGCGTGCGCTCGCTCCGGTACAGTGCACGTCCGAGCATGACGAGGCTCAATGCAAAGAGCAGCACGACGTGCCAGTTCTGCTCGACGTAGAACGCGTAGGACGCGAGCCAGCCGCAGAGCCCGAGGACTGCAAACGCCGCCGTGGCGGCAAAGAGGAGGAACTGCACGTTCCAGACCGTTGCGATCGCACTCAGTGCCATGAGCAGAAACAGGATCGTCTTTGTAAGCAAGTGTGACCGGCGCGAGCGCTCGACGAGATGTGAGGTCGGGTCGAGCGGGAGCGGTGGCGAGTACGCTGGCTGTGCGAGCACGACGAGGACAACGCAGATCCCAAGTCCAAAGAGCGCGATCTGGAAGCGACCTTGCAGTCGACTCGCAGCGTCTCGCGTGCGGCAGTAGAAGCACGTCGATGCACCAGCGACCAGCGCCGTGAGCAGCACGCCAAAGTACACGAGCGACCAGCGCGTGACGTCCATCTCGTCGCGAACTTCGCGGTGCACGACGACGAGCAAGTCGTAGAACGCGCCGCTCTGCATCACAGCGAGTCCTGCGAGCGTACACGCGCAGCCAACGCGGCTCGCACGCAGCGAGACCTCTTCGTGGTATAGCTGGAAGCGCCGCTCGAGTGCGCAGTTTGCAAAGCGCAGTGACCACCACGTCTGCTGCATCTGCTCCATCTGCTCGAGCGCGTCGAGCTCAAGACGCACATCCTGCGGCGACGTGTTTGAAATGCGCGGGACCTTGAGCGTGCGTCGATTCGCTCGCGAGCCGACGTCGGCAACCGAGGAGGCGCGGCTGCTCAGCGCCGCGTCGGACCGCACTGCTCCTCCTGTCTGCGGCATCTTGCACGCAGTGAGCGACAATGGAACGCGAGCTGCGCGTTGTTGCTTGTCCAGTTGAGACCGACTAGCGCACATGTGCGAGCCATACGCGAGCCATGCGTGTCCGTCCGTGCTACCTTGTTTCAGCGTGAAACGACTACTGCACCGTTCGCGAGCAGCACACGCACTGCCAAAAATAGACTGTAGATCCGTTGCACTGTTGTCCAGCATATATGTCGCTCTATTGCTCATAGTCATTTATCTCGCACGCTACACATTGCACCGCTCTACAGCAGTTTGAGGTTAAAGTTCGCCAAGTCGTCGTCCTCCTTCACGCTGTCGCGCGCATGCAGGACGTTGTCTTCAGAGACGGTGCGGATCGGTCGCTTTGCGCCGCCGCCACTGCGGCTGCTCGCAGGACCGACGACGCGACCCGAGAGCGTGAGCGCGTCGAGGTCCGAGAAGAGCACAACACCGGCTTCCGGGACGCTCTTGCTGCTCGTCGTGCTATCCGACGAACCATGACGGGCTTTGCGTGGGCCATTGCCTCTAGAGGACGATGATGAAGACGCTGGCGCAGCGGGTGTCCGCGCTTTCATCGTCGCACTTGCACTCGACGAGAAGAACTTGCGCGCGTCGCGGTCGCTCAGGATCGACCGGCTGCTGCTCGTGAGCGACGCACTCCCGATCGAGTCGTCGTCGTCGTCGTCGTCCTCGTCCTCGTGCTGCGTCGCAGAGAGCGACGGCGAGAGCGGCGCGACAAAGTTCCGAGCCACGCTCGCACTCGAGCGCGAGTCCGTCGTCTCGTCGCTGAACTGGTGGCACAGCGTGCACTCGCGCGTCGAACCACTGCTATTCGCATCTGGCGCTACGACTTGACCCAAGATGCTCGAGCCCTTGGGCTTGGCGATGAGCGAGCACTTGGAGCACACCGATGCGCAGCACGTGCGGCACGTGTGGCGCTTGCGCAGGAGCGAGAACTTGGCCGAGCACACGCTGCAGTAGCGCGACTGCCCGGGTTTGACGATCTTGAATGCGTTGTTGAGCAGGTTCGTGGCCGAGAAGACGCCGGCTTCTTCGGGCGCTTCGCCCTGCTGCTCTTGCCAGTGCTTTGAGAGCACTTTGCGGAGCTGCACAAGGATGTCGGTCGTGAACTCGTGGAACTCGGTGCGGAGCGAGCGCGAGTAGTCGCCTGAGAAGTAGACTGAGCACGTGAGCACGACCTTGCACACGTCGCGCTCCTGCGTCTCCGAGACTTCGTAGAGCCAGTCCTGGATGTACATGCGCTCGCACTCGTCGTCATACTTGGCCAAGCGCGCTTTGATCGCGTCCATCTCAAAGAGCCCTTCGTCTACGGACCGGCGGTAGATGAACCCACGGCGTGGCTCACCGGCTTTCGTCGACTGCGGCCCAAGCGTGGCGTACTCGGCGAAGCACACGTCGACGCTCTTGGTTGAGTACTTGGTGAACCGCGTCGCCATGTACCGCTGGCTCCAGCGCGGGAACGGCGCGTCCGCAGCGAGGCGCCGGCTCCCAAACATGTTGCACGCGCGCAGCCCCTTTTGCGTGTTCAGCGCAGTCCAGTACGCCTCGCGGTCGTCGTCGGCAGCGAGGATCTCCATGACCGTGTCGATCGACCCTGCGACGCGCGTCATGGCGCGAAAGTCGCACCGCCCTGGCAAGATCCGCGTCGCGCTTGGGCGGTCTTTTGCAGACGACGCGGACGTCGACGAGAGCGAGCGACCAGCGGACGATGCGTCGAGCGCTGGTGCGCTTCGGTTGCTGCTCTCGCTCGCATGTGCGTCGTCTTCGGGCGTCGCAATCGGCGTGTACAGCCGCACGTCGTGGACTTGCTTGAGCGAGACGTACTTCCAGTTCTCGTCGCCTGTGAGCATTTTGTGGATGAGCTCGTCGCCGTGGCGGCGCACGTAGTCGAGCTCGCCGGATGCGTTCGGGTCGGGTCCCCACAGGTGCTTGCCGTAAAAGTTGCCGCGCAGCCGGCGCTTCGCAGGCGCTGGGTGGTGTTGGTGGTGTGGCTGCTGCTGGTGTCCATGCTTGTCATGACTACTGTTGCTGCTGCTGTTGTTCATTTTGCTCTCGCCAAAGTGCTGCTGCTGCTTGGCCACGATGTCTGCGTCGCCGACTGCCATCTGTGTGTTGTGCGTGTGCGTGTGATCGGTTGGTCGCTTTCGCGAGTGCTGTGTTTGTATGTGCTGCTGCTCGAGCGCGCACTCGAATCTCCTGCGCTCTCTCTGTCGTCGTGGTTCCAGTTGTGAGCCTCATGCTCTCTGCGTCGACGACCTCGAGGATGCGCTGCATGTCCATTTTGACGCCCCTTTTGTTGGCTCGTTTCTGGACCCAAGTGTTGCACACGCATGATATCGCCAAGTGGCCGGTTCAATCCCTTTCGTCGCGACGTATATAAACAGCAAGTGAAAAAAGAGAAAAAATAATAGAGCACGCGAACGATTTGTGTGCAAAGCGAGTCCAGGCTGGCTGCGGACACTTGATCTTGACTTGATCATGCTAGCATACATTAGTCAAGTCAACGTTGCTCGGTAGTTTGACCACGGAGGTCGCGCCGAAACAGAAAGCTGTGATCTCGCTCTATCGACAACAACAGTTTGCTGCTGTTGTCGCTGCACTTGTGTGTGAGAGAGCGCCGCTATCGACGCCAAGACCACAGGCAAGTGGTGAGTAACAGGCGCTGTGATCGCCATCACGCCACCTGCGCGCGTCCGGATCGAGGGACGCAGCGCGCTCGTTTGCTCAGCGCTCTTGGTGCTCTTTGTTGGTCTTGTCAAGTGAGAGAGCATTGACAAGAGCGAGCGAGCAAGAACAATGATCGAGAGGTTGCCACACGCAGCAGCTTGACGCTGACTTTGACTGTCTTTGGATGATGCAGAGAGCGTAAAGGCTCGACAGACTGACGTAGCACGAAGAAGAAGAGCATGTGAGACTGTCAATGTCCTTTTTCCATGACGCACACAGCTGGGCATGCGTGCAAGCCGTAGGGCTCTCTCTCTGTCGCTCTGTGTGAACGAGCGCGCGTTATGAACAGCCAGCTTGCTCCTTCATCATCATCATTATCCGCCCTCGACAGGCATAGCTGCTGCAGACGCGGTCTTGAAGTCGCCGCGCGCACTCGAGTCATCCGTACATCTGCAGCACCTACTCAACACCAACTCGAGCAAGACGCACTCTCTCACAAACACAAACGCACAAGACGCACTCTCGCCACACTCAGCATGACGGCTCGATCTGCTACATACTAGTATCTCGAGCCTGTCCGACGTCCGCACATCATGTGCATTCGACTGCAGTGCATCGAGCGCATACCACGCTCGTCGCTCGCCAGTGCGGTGATGCAACCTCCACTGTGTGTGCGCCAGCCCGCCAGCGCAATCACCACACCAAGATCACGGCACGTAAGACTCAACAAAGGCGCACTTCGTGAGCGCGGTCGGGAGCGAAATCTCTTCTGCTCCAGTGCACGAGACGCCGCCTGCCGCTGCAGCGTCCTATCCATCAGTCGGCCTCTCTTCGCATTCCGCAGCACCAGACGTGCGCATATCGTCGCGTGCATTTCCGAATAGCAGCAGCAGCAGTCGCAGCGCTTGCTGATGATACGGCCATGCGATCCGCTCGTCGCACTGCGCACCTGGTGCTCGGGCATGGTCGCCAAGTCAAGTGGTCGACAATGCTGCAAAGTACAAGCGAGTTCAGCGAGCAACGTTAACAAAGGCGACGTCGTGGCGATCAAACGCCGCCACCTGCGCTTCAAGACTGTTGTAGTACGTGAGAGAATCGGTATCTCTCGCGCGAGCGATTTCTCCTAGACTCTAGCCTCTAAGCTCTCGACTTCGCGCACTCGATGTTGTGCAGCACACTGAAGCAAAAGCGATGTGCGGCTTACTATCCATGTCCTCTATCGCGCCGACTTCGACGATATCGAGGAGCACGACCACGACCCGAGTCAAGCGCAGATTCTCAAAGGCGACATCGATCCTTGATGAAGTACAAGCAGGACCAGCCTCCTAATATCGTGTACGCCACACACATTTCGGATCCAACTTCAACTTGCCTGACAGGCATTGACGTGTGCCACGTCGCAGGTTTCATTAACATGTACAACTAGCAGCAGCAGTTGGAAGCGAAACTTATCTTGGTGTTTGCGAGCTCACAGGTGCTCAGGCTCGAGAAGCAGCAGTCGCACAACACGTTTGACAGCAGCAGCATCTACAGGTCCCAGAACTCAAGCACGACATGCCGACCACGCGCATTGTGACCACGAAAGCGCTTGTCGACGTAGCGACTGCGTTGAAGGAGCGCTTTCGAGTTTGAAGGAATGAGACCGACATCGAAGAACTGATCGCGCGTGCCGTGAGATGCGCAGTACACTGAAGCAGGTGTTTGACACTACGCTCAGGTATGTCTCGTGCTGACTTCATGACGGGTGCTGACCCCTCAAGGACGTACGGACGGATGTCCACGAGAGGGTGGAAGGAGAAGTCAGCGCGACTGCTTATCGATACACCAGTGCCCAACTACATATTTTTTCCTCTACACCGACGACCACATGGACTTCCTAGCTGCGCCGTTCCGGCTGGATGTGAGCGTCGTTCAGATCGCGCGAGCAAGAGCTTCGCCTACGTCAATGATCAGATACGTACGACCTCCAGCCACTGTCGTGTTGATCAACGTCAGGGTCGGGCACCGCGCTGTGAGCACGTTCACCGAGTACGCTGGCGAGCACTTGGAGCGCACTGATGTGCAGCGCGTTGCCAGGTTCTTCATCTTTCGTCCATGACAAGCAGGACACGTTACACAAGACGCACGAGAGTGGCGCTTTGCAACACTTGCCGAGATGTTCGACCGCGATCCGACGTCCAAATTCACCCGCGTTGTGCATGAAGTGCAGTTTGGAAACGCACCGGTGCTTGTGAGCGTATCGGAGAGCCTGAGCAGAGTGCAGTCGATGAACGAGCTCGCCGGACGAGACGTCGAGCTCACTCTGTCCCCGTTCGCTATGCGCAGCAACCGCGTCTGCGTCGTCTTGCCGCACTGGTCGACGCCTTCGAAGAGCAGGAACACACCGCGCATCTTGACCTTGATGATGCGTGCAGCACCTTGACCTTGCACGACGTGAGTGATCTGAAAAAGCGAAAGGTATCAAGCAGCGAGCGAAAGGGCTGAGAAAGGGCTATACGCTTCACTACCAAGCCACAACAGTCGCCTTGCGTTCGACATGTGTGGTAGAAACACTGTTGAAAAATAGAAATATCCTCGCTTCGTTTGTATCGAGCTCAAACCTCGCCTCACGTTCGACATGTTTGGTAGAAATACAAATATCAATTCGAAATGTCCCAGCCTTGATAAAACGGAGGTTAGCCCTCAGCTATTTTTCGTATCAAGTACACCAATTTTTTCGGATGAAGAATTTAAAGGGAGGAAAAATAAGTTCGCAATTCATTAGTGCAAATGCATGGCGCCTCTAGAGATGGCTACACTTCAAATCAGAAATCAGACGCAGCTGCAGTGATAAGTGTAGGGGTTAGCAACTGCAAAATCGACCCTCTTTTGTATGTCTATCATTAGCCAATCGGATGAGTTTGTTGGAATTCACCTCGCACAACTTGTAACCGGACGTGTCCGAGTTACGCAGCACAGTTGTGAGGAAGCGTGTGTGAACACCTTCCGCAAGGATTCCAGTCGTAACGACGGAAGCAAAACAAGACACTTGGTTTGAGTGCTCCAAATTGTAACTGTTCATTTGAG
>JAASFN010000402.1:0-21552 GCA_023333795.1 Globisporangium rhizosaccharum | reverse complement strand
TGCCAGAGGGAACTACCCAGCATTACTACGTTGTCTAGACTACATGGTTGTTGGTCTCTGGCCTAACGTAAGTGGCGGTGTTGCGAAGATGGAGGAGACGCGGATGAGGTCGTTCCGTAGCGTTGTGTCGTTGTTCACAATCGGTCGGTGACAGCTGTTGCTCTATGCCAACGCCGTGTTGACGCATGCATGGTGTCAACAACATCAGCTCTCTCGTGCCATGTGTGCGAGGACGCAACGAAGCCATCTATCTGGACGCCGCTCTTTTCCACCTTGCCCGTCACAGCAACAGCTCGATCATTCGCAGCAGCAGCAGCACCACCATCACCAGCAGAGTCTCTCTTGCTCGCTCTTGTCCAGACTGTGCGTCTCTATCGAGCACGCGCACCGTATCAACAGTATCCATCGGTCAGTGGCTCAAACGCTCAAGCTCCACAGCAAAGACATACACCAGTAGAGCCTCCTGAATGCCTCGTCGCAGCGTGTCCATCGCAACCCCTACAGCTTGTATGCATGCACGCATGCTCGCACAGCACAATGTTCGAGGCGACGACGTCTGAGATCGTCATTGACTTGCTCTTGAGAGTGATAGTGGCCGGTCTGTCGACACTCACACTATAAGGTTCGTACATGTGTGATCGGTCTGGTGTGCTCTTGGCGCTCTATCAGTGTTGAGGATGCGGCTGGCCGTCTCAACTCGCCGAGAACTCGATGAACGTGACCTCAGTCACAACACAAGTGTCTCTGTCGTCAATAGAGTCCAGTCGTACCATCGCTTGATCATGAACTTCATTTCCACATTTTGAGTTTGCTTTGCACCGTCGTTCGCGAAGCGACGCGAGCGACTTGGCTCGTCGTGCTGCTGGTTCAGGCAAGCAGCAAGTACGAGCGCCACGAAAGCAAGCGCACTCGTTCACACACATACACGGCATGCGCGAGCACGAGCAGTTTGGCCGTGCACCAAACTTGCGTCCGCGGACAGCGGGTGCGGCGCGCAGTCGGCAGTCCGCGACGACAGCAACGGGCTCAGCAACACCGGATCCATTGCACGAGCTCGTGCGCCTCGCGAGCACGAGCAACCAAGACGTCGCAGCCCAGGTGCTTATCTATCGCTATCTGTGACGCATATGCTTGTGAACGCAGGCTGTGCCTGAGAGAGAGAGCAAGCGCGGTTAATGAACCGAGTGCTGTGCTGCTGCTGTCTGCACAGCTGAGTGAGCGACTACTCATTCCACGACCGAGCTCTGCTACAGTCGCGGTACGTGCACAGCAGCTCCAGCACACGTCGGTGCGTGTGCGTCTGCATGATTCGATGTATGAATATGGCTGAGTAAGAACACTTGAGGCACGAACACATTGCCCTCCAGCGCGCTTTCGCTCACTTGGGCGCTACGTCCTCGCTCTCTCGAGCGCTCTCGCTTAGCTGTCAGCTAGAGCGAGTGAAACACCTCCGACTGCGACGACGTACGCGCCAGTGAAGCCGCCAATGCGACCAAAGTCGGCTGCAGCAGGATCGCGGCACGCGAGGACAAGTCAGCAGCGCATGGCTCGCATCCAAACAGCACTGAGCAACTCTCCACACAGCAGCCACAACGCAAGTACGTCTGGTAGCTCGAACCAGCTGCAAGCGTCGCTGCCGCAGTCGCTCATTGCTGAGCCCACAGTCCCGACGCCACCACGCAGTGACACTACTGCGTCGAGCAAGCAGTCAGCGACACAGACAGCGCCAACTCGTCCGACCAAGCACGACGATGTGCGAAGCGCATCGGTATCTCTACCAGACGCGACACCGCAGCTCATGTCTCGCAGCGCGCTGCTTGCAAAGATGCCCGTGTCACTACTGCGTCCTGGATCGCGACTCGGCAAGCGACCGCTCTCGGCTGCGCCAGTCTCGATCTTCAAAGACTGCAACGACCTCAGTCGGCTCGATAATGTTCGTACAAAGTCCCCAGCACCGCAGCCACAGCAGCCAATGCCGAGCGCTGCCTCTAGCATTGGCATCAAGCGACCTCTCTCGGCATCATCCGCTATCACCAGACACTCCCAAAGTGGTCCTCAAGCGACCAACCAACGCACACAGTCGACTGTAGCAAGCGCTCCAAGGAACACGCTTGCTGTGGGGACCTCGTATCACCATGAACCGACAAAGCATGAAGACGCTGCTGGTCGTGCGCTCGCAGCTTCCATCTCAGACACCTCACCACTCCAGGCAAGAAGTCTCCAAGTGATGGCATCGTACCACGGCAAGACGTTTGTCTACGCTGTGCCGGTGCACTGCCTCGAGCCAAATCGGCGGTACAACCCATACGACATTGTCACGCTCTCGCATGTACGTCCCAAGCACTGGACTTACTAAGAGAGGGTGAGGTGTTCAGCAACTGACATCGACTACCTCCATTGCCGTCTAGGAACAACTCTTTGCCAGCAGCAGCAGCAGTGTCGTGCACAGAGAGCCACAATATGCGGCCAAGTGCGACTACTACACCATCAGCGGCGCAGGACTGACGTTCCACGTCAAACACGACGACTTCCACGCCGAGTTCTTCACCACTGCTGACTGGGAGCGCCAGAAGCTCCAGTTTGAGCGCATCGCTTGCTTACCGACGTTCCAGCTGTACGCTGTATGCATGTCTCGCAGTCTGTCTGCCAGTTAATCGCCTCAAAGACTTCGCTGTCGATTCGACTGACACACACATCCGCTCTCGATGGCGTGTGCTGTAGCTTTCGGTATCGCAAGGTCTTCGTGAGCTGGAAGCAGTGGATCCGGCGCGCAAAGATCGAGACAGCGCGCGTGCACTTGCTCTCGGAGCTCTACTTTGCCCACCCAGGGCTCGTGGACGGCATGCGCAGTGTCCAGCGCGAACTCGCGACGCTTGCGACCACGCAGCTCGTATGCGACTTTGATGGCGCAACGCTGTCGCTCGACGCCTTTGCGCAGAAGCACGTACGTGTGTATCGGAGTTGCTCCTGAGTGTCTAGTCTCACGAACACTGTGATGTCGCAACCTTGGATGATGGCTAGACGGCGTTCCTCGACGCGCGCATTGCCGAGATCCAGGCGATCAACAGTCGCATCCAAACGATCGTCTTGGACGTGTGCCAGAGCTGCCTCAACAGCATGGAGGCGACGTACGGCGCGTTTCCAGGACACGAGTTCGCGCTCTCGACGCGCAAGAGCAGCAACTTTGCGCTCTTTGACAGCTACGTTGAGCGCGAGCTCGCGCTTGCGACTGCGGATGCAGAGCTCGTGCGCCATGCACACATGCAGCAGCAGGTCTCAATGACGTCACAGTCCCGAGCATCGCCGTCCAAAGCGGTGACGTTGCGCATGACGCACAAAAAGTACTTGGAGCGCACGCTGCCGTGGCAGCAGCAGCGACCGCAAGACCGCTTGGACGAGATCCGCTGGACCATGGCAGCGATCCGACGGCGCAAGTGCGGCCACTTGACCAAGTTTGTCACGCTTGTTGCGTTCCTGCAGCTCGACGTCTACGTTGCGATTGTGCTCGCGAGCGTCGACGTGCTGTACAACCACTTGCTCCGCGGCGCAAACGCTGCGCACATTCGACGCCTCACTGCCCACGACGACCTCCTCTTGGCGTTCCACAAGACGCTCGATGTCACACGCAACCCCACGAGCAGCAGCAGCCAGAGCCAGGATGCAGCAGCGGCACTTGAGAGCACGAGCAGCAAAGCCACAACCGCTGTTCCGGCTCGCGCACGTTTGCTCGACAAGCGCCGGCCGCTGAGCCTCACGAAGCAGCAAGTCAAGCGCTTCTTGCGCGTCGCGCTCGATGGCAAGTTCCACGTCGTCCTCAGACAAGATGCAAGCGGCAACGACGATGCAAAGTCGGCTGCAGTGTGGATGGAGAGCAAGTTCGACGCGCTCTTTCTGCAGCTCTTGACCGCTCACACGGACACGCGTCATGCAGAGACGTTCACGCTCGACGACTTGCTCCAGGTCGTCGAACGCGACATCGCAGAGACGCTCGTGCTCCCGCAGTTCATTGGCGCGGATCACTGCGTCTTTGACATGAACGCGCTCGAGGCACAGAGTGACAGCGCTGTAGATGGAACTGCAGAGCAGACAAGAAGCGCAGAGAGCTCGCCCTTAGCGTCAACAGCGAGAGACAATGAGCTCCGTGGCATTGCGATCCTCGCCCCAGTCCCACTCGTAACTGTCACGCTCGAGCTCGTACGATGTCCCAATGATCCTCACGCGTACGCGATCGCGTTCCGACCTGACTTGACTGACGTCGCACGCGTCGTGAAGACCGTCTTGAGCGACGTCGTCGCGCGGTTCGACGACATTCCGCCACTCACAGCGCATCCAGACCTCCTCGCGATTCTCAAGTTTGCCAACGACACGCGCTCGTCTTCGCTCGAGATGAGCGACGACGGCGTGCGTACGGGAGCAGCACGCGCACCAACGGACAACAACAACAGCACCAACAACGATAATGACGACGGTGACGATGGCGACAGACGCACACGGAGCAATGCAGAGCGTCTCGACGAGCGTATCAATGACAGTGACCGCTACAGTCTCCTGCGAAGCCTCATGGACGAGCTGCTTGCGAGCGTGTCGGATGCGGCAGCCCAGTTGGTCGCGTGCTACCGCTCGATGATCGCACAGCACGCACGGAACGAGCAGATCGACTTTGACGACATCGCTGCGCAGTTCCGTCGCAACGAGTACTCGCTCAAAGCGATGACAGCAGACGTCACGAGTCTCAACACGCAGGTACGCAAGACGAACAAGTCGTGTCTATCAAGTGGGAGCTCTAGAGCTGAGTCTTCACTGACACCGGTGCGGGACGCTTGCTTACCAGGTGCGCGACATTGAGCGGCTCTCAGCGTCGTGTGATGTCGAGTTTCTCCACGTCGAGGTCCAGGAGCTCCAGCAAGCGCTGCTACCATCGCCACTGCGGTGCCTCGCGGCGCTCAAAGAGCTCTTCCCGCGCCTTGCGCACGAACAGTGCGAGACGTTCCTCGACTTCACGCGCGCTGCGTGTGCGCGCATCCAGAAGCCAATCGTTCCAGCGCTCGACGGCTTTGCGACGTACTTGCTCAATCTCAAGGTGCGGCTGATCGGTCATGACGGCCAGGCTTGGATTCGGATATAGCGCTGTGCAACAGTGGACAATGGACTGACGGTCATGTGGCCCTCGACTTCATAGGACGTGTACGACGAGACAGAGGAGAGAGAGGTCGACTTGAGCGCGATCGCAGAACTCTTCCGGACGCTTGAAGCACTAGAGTTTGCCATTCCACCAGCGACGACGGAGCTCTGCAACCTCTGCGAACCCGAGTTCCTCGCGCTCAAGACACAAGTCGCCGATGCGATTGGACGTCGTGAAGCCGACATCACCGAATACTCGTCGCTACTGCACGAGACGATGAAGCACGTACGTCTGTGTGTGCGCTCGTTCACATGACGCTTGTATCCTCCAAAGGCTTCGCTGAGAGACTCATGTGTGGTTGCTGCGTCGCTTTGCGAACGGGGCAGTTGGACATCGGGATCAATCAGCTCAAGACCCACGCGAGCGACGCGACTGTGAGCGATGCTGCGAGTCCGTGCCACGACGCGCTGCACATGGCGCGCACTCTCGAAGCTGAGTCGCACAAGCTCACAGCGCACGCGACGCAGCTTGTCTGGGTCCAGACTGTGCTCGCAGAGGTGTCGAGCAACACGCGCGCACCGACGAACGAGTTTACAGAGCTCCAGACAGTTGTGACCGACGTGACGCACAAGCGCGAGCTCTGGGACGCAGTGTGCCGCGCAGAAGACTACCTCGCGTCGCGTGCACGTACGACACTGCGCGACATGGACGTGCACGAGATGAAAGCGATTGTGGCACAGACTGGCGCAGTCATTGCGCAGCTGCAGCAGCGTGGCGTACAGATCCCAGCGTTGCGTCGTCTCGAAGACGCAAAGAACGTCATTGAAGGCCTCACGCCTGTCATTCGGGACTTGCGCAATGAGCACTTGGAGGAGCGGCACTGGACCAAGCTCGAGCACAAGCTCCAGTGCGCATTCACTATGGTCGTAGCGGCGATCGAAGTACGACCAGATGAGCCGGACGCAACAACAACCGAGCAACCGGACAACAGCGAGGACCATCGCACAACAACTGAGAGTCCGACGCACCGAGAGATCAAGTACTTGGACTTGCCGCTGCAGCACTTGCTCGACATCCAGGCGGTCACGCGCGCTTCGGCGATTCACCAAGTGTCCGAGGAGGCGACTGCAGAAGCCGCGATCGCAAAGGCGTTCGAGAGCGTGCAGCGTACGTGGGAGACGAAAGAGATCACGACATCGCCAAAGAAAGACCGCGACGGCCGTGAGGCGCACTGCCTTGGCGACTGTCACGAGCTCCTTGCGCTCCTCGAAGAGTCGGAAGTGCTCCTGCGTGTGATGGACTTTTCATCGTACGCAAGGACGATCCAGACGCGCCTCGCACGCCTCGTGAGCGACCTTCTCCACGCAAAAGACGCGATCGAGCTCCTCCAAGTCGCGCAGCAAAAGTGGGAGTACGTCCAGCGCCTGACGTCCGCTGACTACCTCCGGTCGTTCCCAGACCAAGCAAAGACCCTGCAGAAGCACGACGCTGCGTGGCGTGCGCTCATGGAGACGCTTGCGAAGCGACCGCTCTGCGTGCCGTTCGGTGTCAGCGCTGACAATCGCCACTCACTCCAAGTCATCATCGAAGGCTTTGAGACTGTGACCAAGAGTCTCGCCGACCACTTGGAGGTACCGATGAGCACTCTTTGTGTGACCGCGCACATGTACTGACTGAGTGTATGGATGGATGTCGGTGCCAGTCGAAGCGCCAGGTCTTCCCAGCGTTCTTTCGGCTATCAAACTACGAGCTCTCGGTCTTGCTCTCTCGCGCGCGAGACGTCGCGACGATCCAGCAGTTCCAGTGCTTTGAGAACGTCAGTCGCATTGTGTTTGGCACGCGTGACGCGTTCCAGGACATCCAGAGCGTACGTCTGTGCTGTGAACTCACTTTGGTACGGCTGTTGCCCTCTGGTTGCTCACCTACGTGCCATGTACACGTGATGCGCAGATCGCGTCGCGCGCGTTCCCACGCGCAGAGGTTGTGTCGATGGGGAAGAACTTGAAAGCGCGCGGACCACCGGAGCAGTGGCTCGCAGCAGTCGACAAGCGTCTCGCTGAGCAGCTCCGGCGCAAGACCAAAGACATCGTCACGGCACTCTCGGAGCTCGCGAGTGCAACGAGTGTGTCGCCGCCGAGTGCAGACGCACAACGCTCGATTGACGCGTTGCCGATCCAAGTACGTGCTGATGGTTGCCTGTTCACGAAGACTCGCACAAGTGGGTCGACCACACTCACACAATCACTTGCTTGCTTGTCTATCGTCATCACAGTGTGTGTTGCTCGCAGACCGCATCCATCAATGTGAGCTGATCGACACCAAGCTAGGCGCGATCGACACTGCGACGCACGACGAGCTCCGAGACGCACTTGCACAGCATCGTCAGCGCATCCACACGTGGCTCTTTGATCGTTCACGTACGAGTGGCGGAGACAATAGCGCCGGCAACAGCTCTCACCACAGGGTGGCATCGCCACGCGACATTGTACTGCGCGCTGGACTGGTCTTGCAAGCGCTACACGTCCGTGATGCTGTGGCGAGTCACTTTGAGAGCAATGCCAAGACGGACATCGCCACTGGACGCCACGGCAGCTTTGGGATCTGCTGGGACCTGCAGCTCAAGTACCGCTTTGACGACAGCACGACTGTCGGTGACTCCGACTGCCACGTCGAGATGAACGGACTCAAGGTCCCGTACGGCTTCCACTATGCAAACCCGCACACTGACAGTGCCGTGACACCCGCAACGACGCGCAGTCTCTTTGCGCTCGCAGCGTGCATTCGCAATGCGCAAAGCGTAGTGATCGCTGGACCCGCGCAGAGTGGCAAGACCCACTTGTGGATGCAAGTGAGTCGATTGCTCGGTCGCCAGTGCTTTAGTGCGACTGCGAGCGTGCCGACGCAGCTCGCGCATGTGCTCATGCTCTTGCGCGGCGCGCTCCACGCAGGCGGCACGTTCTGTCTGCGGTTGCCGTCAGTCGTGACGCCGCATGCACTCGCGCTCATTCGCGTCGTCGCGGCGACGCTTGGGACGATCGAGCACTGCATCTTGACCAAGCTTCCGATCACCGGTCTCCAGCGCGACTCGATCGCGTTTGTACCAGGCACAGCGCTGCTGCTCACGCGACCGCGCGACTTTTGTACACTGAGCAGCGCTCGCGATGTGCACGCACTCACAGAACACTTGAGTCAGCTCGAAGTCCTCGCCTGCGACGCTGCGTTCGTCCTCGAAGCGATTCTCGAGAGCAAAGGCTTTGAGGCACCGCACTCGATTGCGCGCAAGCTGAGTACGCTCTTGCATCACGTACGCGCATCGAGCGACGTGCTGACTGCGCCGCAAGACGCCGTACTCTCACTGCGAGCGCTCAAGACGATCGTTGCGTCGGTGGCAGTGAAAGTCGCACAGACCACCGAGGCGTTTGAGCGCGCGCCGCTGCAGCTCTTTCTGCTGCGCGAAGCAATCGCAGAGCACTTTGCCACGTACACATGTGAGCTTTCAGCACAAGGAGACAGCGACATGTGCAGCAACGGCAACAGTAGCTGCAAGAGCCTTGACAAGCTGCTCGAGCGGGTGTTGTGTATCGGCGATCAGCGCAACGAGTGGTACGTCAAGCAGTGGCGCCGCCGCGAAGCTGAAGCTGCTGCAAGCACTCGCGACGGGATTGCACAGCTGCGTCCGTTCATTGAGATAGCTGCAACAGCGCTCCACTTGGTGCCGCGCCACGCACTCGTGCAGCACGCACAGACGCTCGCGAGTGGTCTCGTCGCTGCCACAGGCGTCATTCTCACAGGCGCAAGTGGAACTGGCAAGACGACAACGTACACCGTCGTAGCAAAAGCACTCAAGCTGTACAAGCGCCACGTCGACGAGAACGACAACCCTGCTTCTGCAACTGCATCAGCAGGCGGCTCAAAGAAGCTGGCAGCGGGCGAGGTGGCAAGTACGACCACGCCGTCGCCAAAAGCTGCGAGCCACCTCCCAGTCACTATCCCGCCATCGCCTCGGAGCCTACCGCAAGAGACGTCAATGCCAACGACAAGCACATCAACAGGTCTAAAGCCTAGCAGCTGCAGCACCAGCTCTCACGAGAGCGACACCGACTGCGAGAGCTTTGTGAGTGTCCACGTCGTGCTCCCGATGGCGCTCACACTCACGCAGCTGTACGGTAGCACGGCGCCAGACGGCAAAGGTCGAACCAAGTCGGTGCTTGGACGTCTCATTCGCCTCGCGCAGGAAACGTACGCGCCAGTGCGAGCGAGTGAAGCTGGCGTCCGTTTGGATGCACCGCTGTCTTCGTCTTTATCGTCACCAGTTGACAACTTGCTTGCGACCCGAAGCATCGCGCCGCTCTTGACGATGCAGAGCCTCGTCTGGGTCGTCTTTGACGGCGCACTTGAGCACATGTGGCTCGAGTACCTCAGCTGTGTGCTCAAGCGCAAGTGCACGTTCCAATTGACAGCGAGCGCAGCAGCAACAGACGTCCCGGCGCACGTGCTGCCATTTGAAGATGGCGAGAGCATGACGGTGCCACCGAACCTCCAGTTCCTCTTTGAGACACTGTCGATGCAACACTGTGCACCGAGTACGCTGCAGCTCAACGCAGTCGTCTGCTTCGACACGACAGCAGCGTCAGACGACAGTGACACTGCCGAGAGTACAGCGAGTGCAGCGTCCAGACTCGCGCACGAACCGATCCATCGCTCGTGCATCCGTCGCTACCTGACGCTTCAGCGCGCGACGTGGATACTCGAGTCGCACGCGTACAGTGCGCTCGCGCTTCGAGCGCTCGACATCATCGAGACGCGCTTGCTTGACTCGAAGCTCTTGGACACGATCGATCGCGTGATCCAAGAGTACGGCTGCTCGGTGCGGCTGAGCTACTTGCAGCGCGCGACGAACTTGCTCGCACTGCTCCAAGCGCTTCTCAGTTCAATCGCAACAGCGACAAGCGAAGACGAGATTGACGGAGCGCCAGTACCAAGCGGCAGCAGCAGCGACGCCAAGAGTGGCACAGCAGTGCTGCACCAACTAACGCCCGACCAAATGAAGACCCAGCGTCTCGAGACGCGCGTCGACATGGCACTCGTGTTTGCTCTCATGTGGGGCTTTGCCAGTGGCGTGAACGCCAATGGATCGCTCCAGCTACTCGTGCACGGCATGCTCAAGACCCACTTTGCGCACATCGCCGATACGTGGGCGAGCTGTAGCAAAGACACGAGTCTCTTTGAGACGCTGCTTGACTTGCCACACATGCGCTTTGTCAGTGTCCACGCATGTCTTCACGCATCGGCGTCGCTCACTCGACAAGTCGTGAACGCTACGACCAGCGCGAACGCTGCAGCATCCATCGGACCAGCGACGTTCACAAGCTCGAGTCTGTTTGTACCAACGTCGACGAGCGTCTTGGTGCATGCTGTGATGCAAGAGGCGGTGCGAGCTGGTCGCGGTGTCGTCCTCGTTGGACACGAGAACGCTCGACGCACGCGACTGCTACGCAACTTTCTCCAGCAATTGCCGTTCGTGAACGCTGCAGTACGTCGCGCCACACGCGTCAGTGCCAGCGATGAGAGCGCCAACGAAGGCGAACACGCCACCACATCGCCGTTGACGTCTCAAAGACACACGAGCGATCGGTCTGGCGCCACACCATCTAGTCATGCAGCAGCAGCGGTAGATGGAGGAAGCGAGGTGGACAAGACGATCGAGTCCGTTGAGAAGATCCGCTTCCACCAGATATCGCTCGTCACGACGCTCGCTGCCAAGTTCAAGCGTCTGCAGCATGAGAGCGCTGCAGTCGCCAACGTATATTCGAGCCGGCAGCGCACAGCAGCAACACCTGCAGGCACAACTGCTGCTGATGCTTCCGAGACAGCGTCATCGCCATCTCCGTCGCCATCGTCAGACGACGCACCAGCACACACTAACTCGTCCTGGACCATTGATCCTGGCTTTCCGACGTCCGCTTCGTACGCGGCGAGCAAGTTGGCGAGTGGCGACGTTGTGCCGTTCTTCTTCACGATGAATCGCTTCACGCATGGCGTGACTGAGATCGCGCAGTGCATGGAGCGCATGCTCCAGCGTGAGCGCACAGGTGTGTTTGAGCCACCACCAGGCAAGCTTGCAGTCTTGATCCTCGACGACCTGCACCTGCCAGTCGCGCCAGAGGCGACGACGCCAAGCAGTCGTAGCAGCTGCAGTACCATCGACAATGGCAGTGATGCTCGCGACTCTGCTTCGTGCCACGAATACCTCCGGTCTGTGTACGAGCACGCGACTGTGTGCGCTGGCGGCGACGCAGCTGTGATTCGTATCGAACACCTCGTGCTCGTTGCCTCCGTCGCTCCGAGTGCTGGCGACACGAGCTCTGAACAGAGCGCAGCCACTGGCAACGGTCCGTTTGCGTCGAAACTCGTGCAGCAGCTCTTCCCAGTCGTTGCATCGCCGTGCACTGCGCCGGAGCTCCATCACATCTTCATGACACTCTGCCTTGCGCAATGGGATCGACCGCAGACGTCGCAGCTCGAGCGACTGCCACAAGCCGTGCGCCATGCACTGCCACTCATTGTCGCCGGCACGACTGTGCTCTGGCAAAAGCTCAGTCAGAGTCAGTGGCCACTCGCACGCACGCACCAGTCGCTGACTCGATGTACGAGCACATCTACTTCGCAGGTTTGCTTTAGTCTCCACGACCTCGCGCGCGTCTACGACGGCATCTGCAGCGTTGCGCCATCGTACATTCTCGACATCGACACGCTCTTGCGGCTATGGACGCACGAGTGTCTCTGTACGTTTGCGAGTCCGTTGGAAGCCACGAGCGCTGCCTCGAGTGTGTACATCGCGCGTCAGACGTGGCGTCTGCGGCGCATCGTGGAAGCGATGGACCATCGTCACGATAGTGCGCAGACAAGCAGAGTGATGCAGCACCAAGACTCGGGACTCGTGCACACTGACCACCTCAACGCCGGCTTGAACGCAATGGGCTACCTCACGTACCTCTCGACCGAGTTCTTGGCCAAGAGGGCAGCAGCACCAGCAGTTGTGGCTGGTGCGAGCGGTACCGCGCAGCACAACGTGATAGCACCACTTGACGAGCCTGTGAGTCTCTGGGGCTTTGTCGCAAGCGATCTGTACTACCAGCAGCGACTGCAAGACACTAGCAGCTCGAGGAGCCTCCGTGCACCGCTTGTACCGCCAATGAGCAGCAACAGTGCGCCGACGACACCGCGCAGCGACGATGGGCGCGGAAGCAGTCGGCCGCAGCAGCTCCAGCGAGGCAGCAGTCGGAGCAACTTCAACTTCATTCGCCGCAAGAGCCTCCACGCAGTGACGAACAGCGCGACAGCACTTGTGAAGCCCTGGATCTACGCAGAGCTCGTGGCGGAAGACGTCACTGACGCAGAAGCTCAATCGATCGTCCAGCAGCTCTTTGGTGCGTTGCGGACGTACTCGACAGCTGCAAGTGCCTCGTCTTCAGCGTCTCTGCACGACGACGTTCGGAGCAACGCGTTGATGTCGACGCAGCTGCCCAAGCACGCGCCGGGTGTCTCACTGTCTGTGGTGCGTACGAGCTTTCTCGCTCTCTGTAGCTTTGTGTGTAGACGCCTTCTAGGTCTCACGGAGTATGTGTGCTCTGGACATGCGAGCCACCTCAAACAGGCTACGACAGTCGCGCAGATCGATCGTGTGCATGCGCACGTTGGCTCCAAGACGATCCTCCTCGGTGCGTCCGGCAGCGCACGCGACGTGCTGCTGCGCTACGTCTGCGCATCGCGCGGCGCGCTTCAGCATCAGACAGTGCTGACGCTTGAAGGACTCGCAGACAGTCGCGCCGATGCGGTCGAGCGCACGTGGCGATCGTTGCTCCACACGATCTACGAGCGCATTGGCATTGACTGTGACAACGTCACGCTCATCGTCAAGCGCGTCGACTTGCTCCCACCGCGCGTCGTGCAGCAGCTCCTGAGTTTGCTCGCGACTGGCGACGTCCCAGGTCTCTTTTCGCTCGAAGACCAGATCAAGATGGCGACGCGCGTGCGCGACGAGCAGCTCGTCGAGCTCGACAACTGCTTCAGCGTCGAGACTGCGCGCATTCGACAAGACGCCGAGCGGCAGCGCGAGACAGAGCTCGCTGCGATCAAGCGCCAGGAGAAAGAGACGCGCAGTGTCCAGAGCGCGACGTTCTACTTGGAGTTTGAGCAGCGACAGCAACAGGCGCTCGCGCTCCGTCTCGCACAGACGCAGCTGCGGTACCAGCAAGACTGCGACGACTACACGCGGCAGTGCGAAGTCGAGACCGAGAGCGTCACGGCGACAATCATGTCGCTCATGCGGCCACTGGGGATCACGAGCGGCAAGTGGCAGCAGATCGTCGACCGCGTGCGCAAGCGCTTGCGCATTGCGTTCTTTGTAGACAGCGCACACGCCTTGGCGCGCGTGCAGCAGTGCGTTCCAACGCTCGTGCCGCAATGTGTAGTCGTGCCGTGTCCAGTGCTTGAGGCTCGTGACCTCGAGACTGTGCTCTATGGCCACTTTCACTCAGAGGTGCAGCGTCTCTTGCGGTTCGATCGCTTCCGCTCAACCGCAGCAACAGCGGGGACCACGACAACAGCGACACTTGGCGACGTCCGCGAGTGGGACGAGTACGTCGCGTTCATGGAGACAGTCGAGCATGCGCTGCCATCGCTCACTGCCATGGCAGTCGACATCCACATGGCCGCCGTCCGTCTTGCTCACAGCCAGGACGCTGCGAGCGTGTCGACGTGGCACGCCATGGTACTTGCATCTGCATTCGCCAAGTTCCTCGAGGCGTCGTACAGATGCGAGCGCGAACGTGTTGCGAAAGCCGAGTGGTTCCTCTACGTCTGTGAGAGCATGGCGACAGGGCTCGAAAAGCTCCGCGACGGCGACGCAGCTCTCCGAGCGCGCGTCGACGACTGCGACGCCGACGTTCAAGCACTAGACGCGCAGATCGCGCAGCAAGTCGACGACAGTTCGCGGAGTCGCGACATGATGCGGCGGTACCAAGACGCCGCGGAGCAGCAAGTCGACGTGACGAATGCGATGGAAAAGCAAGCGACGATCGAGCTCCAAGTCCCACTCGCGTGTCTTGCGGAAGCAAACGCTGCGCTGCTGCTGATTGAGAAGCGCCATATCATTGAGATCAAGTCGTTCAACAGTCCGCCACTGCTTGTGCACCTCGTGCTCGACGCTGTCTGTGTGCTCTTTGGCATGGAGCCGACGTGGGAGAACGCGCGCAAGATCCTGAGCGACTCGAACGTCGTCCAGCACATGCTCGCGTACGACAAGGACAACGTCTCGGACGAGGTCCTCCACAAGCTCGCGACGCCGTACATCAGTGACGACCGCTTCAATCGCGACGAAGTTGAGAAGCAGAGCGTCGCCGCGAGCATGATGGTGATCTGGGTCCGTGCGATCTACCAGTACGCCTCGACGCGCCGCGTTGTCAAGCCGACGCTCGACAAGCTCGCTCAAGCGCAGTCGCGTCTGCAAATGCTCATGAACGAGTTCCAAGCGAGCAAAGTGCGCGTCGCAGAGGCCGACGACGCACTTGCGCAGTCGCGCGCAGCGCTCGCTGTAGCACAAGAGCTCCAGCGGACAACGGCCGACGAGATTGCATCGCGTGAAGCGCGACTCGCGAGTAGTCGTCTTGTGCTCGAGTGCCTCGAAGATGATCGCACACGAATGGCGAAGGTCGTCGATGACGCAGCGCAGGCGCAGCGACTCGGTCTGCTCTGGTGGAACGCGCTGCTCATGGCGGCGTTTGTCACGTACGCTGGCCAAATGCCCACGCACTCACGCACAGAGCTGTTTGGAGAGTGGCAGCGTGCGTACTGGCGCCACTCAGGACACGCGCGCAGTCATCAGTCACAGGCAGTGTGTCGAATCTTGCCAGTGCTTCACGTCGTGCTCAAGGACCGACCGAGTGTCGAGTCGGCGCTTGGCGATCCAAGTCGCAACACTGAGAGCACGGCGCACAACGTCGAGCTTGACGACGAGATCAGCGAAGATGACGAGATGGAGGGCGAGACGACTGCAGTCGACTTGTTCCGCCGCAGTTGTTCACATGACCGAGCGGATTGGCAGCTCGTGAGTGGCGGCGGTGTCTGCTTTTCGTCAAAGCGACTCGAAGACGCGTGCTTCCTTACGGAGCTCGATGCTGCAGGCTTCCCGCTCGTGCTTATTACTGACTATGCGCTCGAGACAGAGGAGCTCGTGCTCAAGCTCGCACGGAATCTGTGGCGCTGGCGCGACTTTCTCATGGTCAGCGCACTCGCCGACGACTTTGAGAGCGTTGTATCCGCAGCTGTGTCGGATGGCCAGCAGCTCCTGGTGCTCGATGTCGAGCCACTTGAAGTGGACGACGAAGCTGGTCGCACGAGTGTCTTGAGTGCGATCCTGCGATGGGAGACGCGAGTCGTCGATGGACGAGAGCACTTGGTGATTGGTGCCACGCCAGACAGCTCGGATGCGCTTCAGAGCCGCGACAGTAGTAGCACCAGTGCTGGCGACATGAGCAGCAGTCCAAGCACCAACGCGCTGACGATGCTCCCTCTCCACAAGGACCTTCGCATTGTCCTTACGTCGCACCGATCTCCGAGCGCGTTTGGCGAAGCGATCGTCAAGATCCCGACTCTGAGCGCCGCGATCCAGGCGTCCGACGTCTCAGACATGCTCCTCGACAAGATGTGGAACCCAGGCATCACGGAGAACAGCAACAGTGGCAACAGCAGCACCAGCGGTACGATCGACCCACCGAAGCTCAAGCTCGCTGTCCGAACGTTTGCGTCGCTCAATGCGAAAGCGCAGGAGCTGCAGAAGCAGCTCACGACACTGATCCAAGAAGCGGCAGTGCACGGCGACTTTCAACTGCACGAGATGGCCACGCTACGGGAGCACGCAACTGCGCTCCAAGACCTCCGCGCCTCAGTTTTGACAGTGCGTGAGGACGTCGAGCACGAGGCGCACCGCACGCGCGCACTCGCATCGCTTGCAGACGTCGGTGCAGCGATCTTCAGTGCGTTCAATGCAACGAACACGGTCCGTTTGGCCCCAGTTACCAACGCTCACGAAGTGTCGTCGCCACCACCACTGGCGTTCCAGCTCTACGTACCGCTCTTCTTCTCGACGCTCACGTCGTTTGGAGCGAACAGCGGCTCAGAGAGCTCTCGAGCGTTCATGACGTCACTGAATGCGCAGCCTGAAGCGTTGAGTACCGCTGGCGACAGCAGTACGACGCTCCTAGCGCCTACTGCGGCGGTGGCAAGCCGACGCGCATCCGTTGTACGACCGTCGCCGCAGAGTGGCGTGATGTTGCCGCACTCTTCACTTCGGCACTTTGCAACTGCGCAGATGACTCCAGTGGTATCGTCGCAGCGACTGTCTGAGACACTTGCGCGGATGCTGAATCTTCTCATGCCGCTCGTGCGCAGCGAGTCCGACTGGCAGCGGTTCTTGCTCGAGCTCGTCTGGGTGCTCGATGCGAAGCAGCCAACGCAGAGTCCACCTAGCGCATTGACAATGAGCCAGCAACGCCAACCACGACCCTCGAGCAGGGACGGGATTGCCGGCCAAGTTAGCCTTGATAGCACGACTGGATCAGTGCCAGTGGGTGGCATCGCAGCAGCCGTGGCTCCATCAAGCAGTGACGGTACGCTGTCCACTGATGTTGTGCTTGCACTCGCAAAGTTGCGTCGCTGGGGCGTTCGCTTCACTCCAGCTGAGCTCGCCCGAGTGCTTCACGGACTCCATGGACTCGATACAACGAGCGTCGCCGCTGCGATTGTCGACGGTGTTGTTGTGAGCAGCAGCAGCGACGCGAGCAACCAATACCTGTCGTCTGCTGCGATGCACCAGCTCTTTGCCACGACTCGCTCACGCATTGAGCGCATGAAGATCGCACTGGCACTGCGTCCAGAGCTCGCACCGACACTCGCGACGCACGTGCTCCGGAGCAACTACGGGGTTGAGCTCGCGTTCACACGAGAAGACGACGTGGTCGTGCCACTGTTGCCTCCAATCAAGCAAACAGCAACGTCGACTTCGCCGACTGCACTTGCAGCAAGTCCACGAGCGCCAGCACCACTCACGACGCACCAGTCGCTTCATGCGCCAAATGTCGGCAACACCGCCAAGCACGGCTGGCTCCGCCACGTCTCGTCGTACCCTGAAGTCGCTGGTATCCTCGTCGTCTCGCGTCAGCCGCTCGAGAGCTTTGCGTTCGTCCAGCGCGCGTTCTTCCAGACGATCTTTGTGAAAGAGATCCGCGTCGCGATCCTCCAGCAGCTCGTTGCGCGGACGTTCCGAGCTGCTGCCGACCTCCACGACGTCTTCGTCTTGCCCAAGAGTGTGTTCCTGAGCAACGCTGCGCAGCAGCAAGCGCTCTTGGCGAGCGGCGCTGACTTGCACGCAAACCCGCTGCTGCTGATCCGAGCGTTCGAAGACATTTGCAAGATGGAGCGCGACAAGTCCGACGTGCTTGAAGCAGCGCCACTCGCGCTTGTCAACATGCAGCGCGACTGTGACGCGGTGCACTGGGAAGGGCTCTTTCACATCCTCCACCGCACGCACCAGCACACGACGTCCTTGGCGTTCCGGCGCCACGTTGATGCAGTCGAACAGAGTCAGCTGCGACTTCGGACGACACCACCAGCGACGCCATCGACGCGACCTCGAGGTGTCGAGCTCTTAGCATCAGCATCGCCGCTAGCTGGTACGTTGCAAGAGAATACTGTGAGCAGTGCATCACTGACGAGCGACGCAAGTTCGCGCGCTGCACCAGTGCGTCTCACGACCACGCGGCGCCTGTCGACACTGCAATCGCTCTTACATCGCCACTCGGACATTTCGCTCGTCACAGCAGCGTACCCTCGGCTCCTCGCTGTCGTCGACACATCGACAGCACTGCCAGTGTACTTGCAACAGCACGTGCTCTGTCTCCATGAAGACGACGCCTCGTCGAACAGCAGCAGTGGTAACAGTGATGCACCGATGCCGCTGATGCTCAAGAAGTGCGTGCAGCTGACGCTCTTGCGTCTCGCGTTCCATCCTATCCGCGAGCTACTCCAGACAGCACTCGCAGTAGCAGCGGATGACGCGAGCAGCAGAGTCAAAGCGAGCAGTGGACTCAGTGCGCCGACAGCAGCTGGGACTGGACCGCTTGACGTTAGTACATCTACGCCACGCGAGCCGTCGATCTGGCAACACCTCAGCAGCCTCGTGCTCTTCCATGCACTGCTCCTGTTCCGAAGCGACGTGCTTCGTGCTTGCAGCAGCCGCACAAGCCACTTCCCGACACCGAGCGCTGCGTACAGTGCCGACGTGTTTGTCTCGGCGCTCGATCAGCTACTTGCTTCGAGTGCCCGTGAGCTCGAAAGCGCAAAGACGCAGTCGCGCGACGCTGCGTTCGAGCGCTCGCAGCAGCAACACGTCATATTGAGTGCATATGCGCGGGTTGCGACGAGTAGCAGCGAAGTCGCCACGCTCCGGCGCTTGCATCGCGCGTGCTTTCAGCTCGTCGACGGCGGGTGGCTCGACCACCACTCGGACCGACTGAGTGCTGGCCAGACTGGTAGTGGCATGACTGGCGGAGGTGGAGATGGAGGCACCATTGACGACGAGAGCAGCAAGGCTGCAAGCGCTCCGCTTCGTCGACAACCGAGTTCTTTGCGAGGTCTCATGCGGCGACAGAGCTCATCGTTCGCTGTCAGTGGCATCAGCGCACTCGTGACGACTGTGACCAGTGGCTCGCAGTCTGCTGGCTCGACGCCGCGCGGAACTGCACCGATGACAGCACCGCTGCTCCTTGCGTGTCTTCCGTTCCCGCTCGACGCACTGCTCCAAACCAAAGACATGGACGTGTGGCTCGAGCTCATGTGGGACTTTGCCGAGACGCTCGAAGCGCGGCACCACGCAGCGCTCTCAAAGCTCTTTATCGGACACGACGCGACGCAGGAGCAGTTTGCAAGCAGCAGTGGAGGCAACGATGGTGTTCATGCCAACAGACTGCAGGGCTCCTTCGATGGCAGTCAGGGCGACATCATTGGAGCTCCGAGCGCTCCGCTACCGTGGGCTAACGCGTTTGCATGGACACCAGCGCTGTGTGAGCGTGACGACGACGGTGCTGCGGCTGTGACACTATCTGAAGCGACTGTGGTGCTGGAGACTCTGCTGGCGCCTGCACCACTTCCGCTTCGCCTTGCAGCAGCAGCACGAGCAAGACACGAGCAAGATGTCGACAGCCAAAACAGCAGGAGCAGCAGCTCAACCGATGAACGTCCAGAAGCCACGTCACTTCCAGCACCTGCAGTCACGAGCGATCTCTTGGAGCACCTCGACGGCGTGCTCGCAAGTGCGTACGAGCAGCAGGTGGTGCTCGTCCGATCGTTCTTCTCGACACTACGCGATGCAGTCACAGACTGTGCAGCAGCGCTCACTGCGACAACAGCTCCTGCATCAGCGCGACAGCTACCCGATGCAAACGTACAAGACGCTGTGCTCGCGCTCCTGCGGAACGAGATCCCCACGCAGCTGCTCGAGCGCATTTGCAGTCGCAGTGACCGGTCGTACGCACTCGCGTCGCACTGGTCGCTCTCGGACTTGCTCGCGCACTACCAGGCGTGGTACAGGTCGTGCACACCTGTGCTGTCAGCCGTGCGACTGCAGCAGTGCACAGCAGTGTGGTTCTGGGCGCCAGCGCTGTCACTGACCGTGTCAATAGCTGACGCAGTTCGTGCTACAACGCTACGGGTCTGCGAGCAGCGCGTGCTCGACCCAGACGACTACGTCGTGCGCTACTCGCTGCGTGTTCGACCAGCCGTTGTGCTAGAGCGCAAAGCCGACATCAGCAGCAGCGACGCGAATGAGCACCAGCCACTCACGTGTCCAGCTGACACAGTCGCGGTCTTTGATGGACTCTGCCTCGTCGACGCGAGCTGGAACGACACTATGGAGTGTCTTGAGCTCTTGAGTGCTCATCCATCAGTGCGCAGGTGGCAGCGCGTGCTTATGCTCTGCCGTCTCGAGCCCCTCGCAATGACAAGTGCGAGCAGCAGCAGCAGTACCACACATCACGAGTCAGTCAGTCGTCGTCAGCTACAAGTGCAGCTTCCGCATCACCATCACCACACACAAGCAGCAGCACCAAGCCCAACAACCGCACGCCTGAAGATCCCACTGCTCTGCGCTGCGAGTCGCGTCGTGAACGAGTTCGAACTGCCAGTTGCGCTCACACTCGCGCAGTCGCTCGTGACGCCATTCCTGACGTTTGCGATCCCCAAGTCACCAGTGGCAGCAACGAGCGAAGACTTGCGAGGACAGAGAACTAGCGAGCGAAGCATATAGGAAGCAAGCAGCCACCATCACATGCGCCAATCGACAGAACGAACGATCAAGCGATAGAGAGAAAGTAGAGCGAGTCTATTGCACATGTATGTATGTGTATGTCGGTCGTGCTTGTTAACGAGCAGTCGTACTAGTACAGACTGACAGACGACGTGTGCGTAGACAGCAGCGCATGCGTTGTGCTTAAATACTCATCGGCTTGGGCATGACGATCGGCTTCTGCTCCTCCGTGAGCGGACTCTTGAGCTTTGGCGACGCGAGCGACGAGCCGCCGGGCGTCCGTGTAGCAGGTGTCGTCGCGCTCGTGCTCGCGCTCGATCTAAGGACCGCGGCGTCCACGTCGACGCGCAGCACAGGCTGTTGCGCCTTGGGTGCAGCAGACACTGGTGTCGTCGTTGACGCAGGAGTGGAGGATGCAGCAGCAGACTCGTCCATGGTCTCGTCTCGTCGGTCGTGGTCGGTCCTGTGAGCTTGCGTTGCGTGTGATGGGAAATTGGGGAGTGGTTTGGCTCGGAAAAGCGCCTGCTTGGAATGCACTTTTGAACAGCATATCTCAGACTATTGAATAGCATGCAGCTGAGTTCAAGTCTCACTCGCTCGTCGAGCACCAAGGGGCAGGCGACGACGGCGACGACTGCCAGGACCAAGGCGAGTTCATCCAACAGACTCGCAGCTCCTCAGTCTTATACTTGTAGCGCTCGGCGCTGTAGTTTTGAGCCCGCCTCTGAACTTGACAGTGTGGAAGCACCAACGTGGATGGATGAACTGCTGATGCATGTGTTCGACTGACGCGCTGACGAAGCTGAGTGTCCTCTTCCGAGGCCTTCCGAGTCGTCGCTTACAATTCACTCTACGTGTTCATGCGAATGCGAGCGCTTCCATCTCGATGGAATGCCGCGCGTTCTTTCCGCCGATCTCGTTTTGCCGCCTACCTCCACCGTCTCTCGACGTCTCCAACATCTCGCTCTGCATCCAACCTCTGACTCTTGCTACTCTTGCTACTCTTAGACGCTACATAGCACTTGCTTGCGAGTCCCGTTTGCTCTGCTGCTTCTTCGAACTCACGTGT
>JAASFN010000401.1:0-21601 GCA_023333795.1 Globisporangium rhizosaccharum | reverse complement strand
CTCTCCACCACGCAAGCGCATTGCGAGCGACTCTGCACCACAACGTCGACGTCCTCGTCACGACAGTGAAGCAGATGACGATGCATCGCCACCGCGTCGCCGTCGCGACACGAGTGCGCGCAGAGGCGATCGTGACGACAGTGACACCAAGGACGCTTCGCCACCGAGACGTCAGCGACCGACTGAGCGCCAACGCCGCCGCAAGCTCAGCGACTCGGATGATGGCGCGTCGCCACCGAGACGCAGTCAAGCAGCAAGTGCTCGCTCTTCTGCTAGCAAAGAGCCGCGTGGTGACGACAGCGATGCGTCGCCTGTTCGATACGGTCGATACCAAGCGCCACGAGACGATGCAAGCGACCGACACACCAGCAAGGACGCCAAGAGCGGAGACGCGTCGCCGCCTCGAAAGCGCCAAGCGACATCGAGTCGTACGAATGATGACGATGATGATGCATCGCCGCCGCGACGCCGTGCCGGTGCTGCAAAGCCTGTCGGTCGTACTACTGATGCAGCTACTCGTGTGAAGCCAGCGTCGCCAATGCGAGCACTGACCGAATCGCAGTCGTCTCGTCACCGCCGCACGGACTCGCTCGGCCGCGATATCCCAGAGACAACGCGACACGCGTCGTCAACATCGACTACGAGGCGCACGAGTGAGAGAGAGACGCGCGGACGAGCTGGATCCGATGCGTCACCACCACGTCGCCAACGTCGCGACAGTCGTAAGAGCTCGTCTCGCTCACGTTCGCGTAGCAACCGTCGCCATCGTCGCAGTCGATCTCCGCGGCGCAGTGACCGACGCTCGCGTCGCGCCTCGCCCAGTCGCTCGAAGTCGCGCGAGCGTCAACGCGACCGCGGTCGCCGCTCGCCATCTCGGTCAAACAGTCGCGACCGTAGTCGCCGTCGCCGCTCTTCGCCAAGTCGCGAGTCATCGCGCCATAGAGCGGATGTCCATCCGGACTCGCGCGCTCGTGACGAGCGAAGCAAACGATCGCCATCGCCAGCAAAGCGTGCGAATCGAGCCACAGACACGCGCGCATCAGCAGCAGCGCAGCGAGAGACGTTGAGCAAAGACGACACTGTCGCTCCAACTACCAAACAACCGCCAGCACCTGCACGTGCAGGCTTGTTCACTGCGACAGAGTTTGCAGCGGAGCACGCGCGCAAGCAGGCGCAGAACAACTTGCTCCGCACTGCCGACGCCCAGGCGCTCGGTGCAAATGCTGAGACTGTGTACCGCGACAAGCGCGGTCGGAAGCTCGATATGCTCAATGAGATGGTGCGGCAGCAAGAGATCCTCGACGGCAAGCGCGAGCGCGAGGCGCGCGAAGAGTACGAATGGGGCACTGGCAAAGTGCAGAAGCAAGAGCTCGCGAGCGAGCGTGAGCGCATGGCGCAGATCAAGCAAGCGCCGTTTGCGCGGCGTGAAGACGACCCTGAGCTCGAGAAGCTCCGGAAAGAGCGCGTGCGCGCGTTCGACCCGATCAACAGCAAAGTCTTCCAGGACGACGCATTGGATGGGACGAAGCGCAGCAGCAAGAAGAGCAAGAAGAGTAAGAAGAAGAGCGTGGCGACCAAGCCAGTGTACGCAGGACCGCCAGCGCCGCCGAACCGGTTTGGGATCCAGCCTGGCTATCGCTGGGACGGCGTCGTGCGCGGCACGGGCTGGGAAGAGAAGCTCTTGCTCCGCCAGAACAAGCAGTCGGCGGTGAGCGAAGAGGCGTACAAGTACGCAGTCGCCGACATGTAAGCAGCAGCAACAGCAGTAGGTCGTGGAGCGACAGCAGTGCTCAGGCGATCGTCCTAGAACACTCTGGTACGACTGCCATCATACGCTCATACAGAACCACGTAGGTGCGAGTATACAAGTTCATGTTGCAAGTCGCACGTGACTGCGTTGTTGCATGTGAGCGGCACATGGCAATGATGATGCGACTGCTGCTGGCTGCTACTTGCGTTGGAGGCTGCAGTGTCGTAGCAGCGCAGGCGAATCGATGGCAGCAGCGACTGCTGACAGCACTTACTTCTTCTGCTGCGCGTACAGCGCAATCACGCGCTCAACGTCGCGCTTGCAGCCGAGGAAGATCGACGAGCGCTCGTGGATGTTCGTCTAACGTCGCCATAGCACAGACACAGTCAGCCATGTGTCATGTCGGGCGACAGCACAGGCGCATCAGACGTACCGGGATGAGGTCGAGCACACGCTGCGTGCCCGTCGTCGAGAGACCACCGGCCTGCTCAACGATGAACGACATCGGGTTCGCCTCGTACAGCAGACGCAGCTTGCCCGTCTTGCTCTGCAGTGTGTCGCAATCGCCACAGTCATGCAGACTCAGTCACGCGTCATGGATTGCATCACGCATGCGCATAGACTCAGAGAGAGAGAGCAATTACCTTCGAGTCCGCCGGGTACAGGAAGATGCCGCCGTAGAGGAGCGTACGGTGGACGTCCGAGACCATACTGCCGACGTAACGCGCCGAGTACGGCGTCGGCTTGTTCTTGCACTCGTCCACAAACGCCTTCGTCGGTGCGTCCCAGAGCGAGTAGTTGCCTTCGTTGCACGAGTAGATCTGTGTTGCGTGACACCATCGCATCGTATCGCAAGCAAACGAGCGAGCAGTCGCAGTCAGCACAAGTTGCATCGTCACCTGTGTCACGCATGTGGAGTCAACAAAAGCGCATGCAGGGCGTACGGTCTTTGGGTTCTCTGGGATCTTGATGTCGTGGTGCGAGAGGATGAACGCACCGATCGTCGGGTCGAGCGTGAAGCCGTGCACGCCCTTGCCCCACGTCAGCACGAGCTGCGTCGAGCTACCGTACATGCAGTAGCCGGCCGCAACGAGCTTGTTGCCTGGCTGAAGAATGTCCTTGAAACTGTGTGTGTGTCAAGACAGCAGTGCGTGAGTGAGACGAGCAAGCACAAGACACAGAGTAGAAGGTGGAGAGGACGCACCCGCCCGAGGCGTTCGGCTCGCGCTGGTAGATCGCAAAGATCGTGCCGGTCGAGACGTTGCAGTCAATGTTCGACGAGCCATCGAGCGGGTCGAACGCAATGCAGAACTTGGCTGAAGACACACACGACACACGTCATGTCAGCGCAAGTGTTACTGTGGCGACAACAACACATGTGATGATGATGACGCGAACGCACCACCACCCGATGCATTCTCGACGAGGATCGGCTCGGCGTTCTCCTCCGAGACCATCACTTCGATCTTGGTCGAGAACTGCCAAGTGCATGAAGAGAGAGAGTGTGTGTGACAAGCGCAGATCGCAGGTGTCAGTATGCGTCGCTCGTAAAGAAGAGATGGCGCACACGCAGTCGTTGCTGCTACAACAAACAATCAATCGCAGAGGTGATGCTGAGGACGCACGCACCTTGAGCGAGTTGATGAAGATGTCGTTCGCGAGCAAGTCGAGCTTCTTCACGGCGTCGCCGGTCGAGTTCTCCGAGCCGTCGAGACCGTAGAGGCCCGTGAGCCCAGCGCGACGCACGGCGCTCGCAATCACTTTGCATGCGAGCTCGATGGACGAGAAGAGGATCGAGAGGTCGGCGTTCGTCTGGATCTCCTTCTCCGCGAGGATGAAGCGCGAGAGCGTGATCGGGTTCGAGTGGTCGACTGGCGCAGCCATCGTGTCGAGAGGGTGAGTGGTGAAGGTGGAAGTGCTGGTGCTTGGAGCAGTGCGTGCGGCGCGCGAGATTCCAAAGTGTGCTCCATCGCACACTCACCAAGCCATCCTTAAGTACGTATGCCATGCGTACTTAAGACCGTAAGCAGTGCCAGTGCTTGGACTTGATGTTTGTATCATGTATTACATCATACAAACATCAAGTACAAGCACTGCTTACTGTGATCTGTAACACGCTGACTTCTTGATTTCAGAATACTGTAAGCAACTCATAGTAAATGCAAGATGTTCGTGGAAGCAAGTGTTGGTCTTGATTTCAGTATACGGTAAGCTTGCGTTTTTGTATGCGTTTGTATCAGATTATTGTAAGGACAATCGTACTTTATCCATTCAATTCAGTACAATCGCACTTTATTATTCGTCACGAACTTAGCGCCGTGTCACGAACTTGAAGTTTCTCTGTCTCGTGCGAAAACACTCATACAGTCGTCAAGTGTAGAGTGCCATCGACAATTTTCACTTGATGTGAGTATAGTGAATCGCAAAATGGCGCGAGCAACAGCTGATGACAGGCGGTCTGTCACACCTTTGACCAAAAGTACAATAAACCATCTGGCATACAAAGTGCAAGTGTAATTCGATAGGACTTGATTTTTGTATGGGTATATCCTCCTTCGCGTAATCGGATTCCCTCCCTAAAATTATTGTGGATTTTGCTATTTGAAGCAAACCATGGCTCGAAAAAGTCGGCTAGGACTTTCGTCAAACAGCAGCAGCCAAGCCAAAAAATGTACTGATTCAAGATAAACGTATCTAACAAATCCGTAAACAGATATTACGTATCTAATAAATACGTGAAAATTGTTCTTTTTGCGACTACAACAAGTACGCGAATATGTACGAGTGCAGTTCGAGCGCACATCGGCTTCTCACGCTCATTCTCCGACCTCCCTTGAAGCTCACACCCTCCTCGATACCAGGCAACGGCAAGTACACGCTAAAGGAGCTCGCGGAGCGCGTGTGCGCCACTTCACTCGTTCTTGACCGAAAGTGGAAGCCCAAGAAGGCGGCGCGCGCGACCGGCGTATCAGTGCATGCGCTGTACAAGCTCGTCGCCGAGGAGAAGATTCGGCGTGGCGTGCTCGGCAAGAGCCGCGATATCCACCCTCTCTCGTCAACGACTCGCTCCTCTTCCCCTCACGCACCAACTACGCGCGGCTGGCTGGTTTCTTCTCGTGCGCGAAGAAGACCATCGACATCTGCGTGTTCAGCCTCAAGGACACACAGCACCAGTTCAGTCCCAATCCCAGAGTGAGCGAGAGACCAAGTCGTCGACTGTGCACCAGTTCAAACCAATGCGTATAGTGCGGGTAGTTGGTACCAGACTCGTTTCTATTGGATTCACCTCGATTTCATATGTCTGTCACATGCTGCGCTGGTGTGTCGCGAGGAACGCGGCCGCGATCGCTGCGTTCGCTTGCTCGTCGTCTGCCGCTGTAGCGGTCGCAGTCGTAGCAGCAGCGCGCGATGCTCGCTCGTCGATGTGCAGGGCAGCGAGCAGCTGGTTCATTTGTATATTGTGCCAGTGTGAGGACATCAAACATGAGCTGTAGGGTTTGCAAGCAAGATGACGACGAGAGACTGAAGCGATCGCACACACCTATGATCACGAGCAAGCGCCGCATGCACGCACACATGCCTTTGAGCACCACGTTGCTTGATGCGATGCAAAGTCAGTTGGTTTGGTGCTTCGACTCAAGTGCTGCTTCGAGCGAGCGCTTTCACTGTTGAAACGTGATGATCTTGGCGGAGATAGCAGCCAGCTGACACAGAATCGAACATCCGCGTGCAAAGTCGTCCGGATCAAGTCGTTCGGATCAAGTCGTCCGGATCAAGTCGTCAGGATCAAGTCGTCAGGATCAAGCGATCGAGTACGACTCGAGTACGAACAAAACGAGATACGAACACAAATAGCTGCATCACGGACGACGAATCCGTAGTTGCACATGCTACTCTTTCAAGTCGCAAGGAGACTTGAGTCGTTCATGAACTAGCTGCCTTGCGCTACGCGTTCTGAACTAACTAGATATCTCAGCGACATCCGCCCGAACGAGTTCCGTACAACCACTTGAGTGCGTCGCGTGGGTGGCGACGAACGATATGTGAACCGTCGCGATCGAGCTCAGTTGTATGAACACGACCAGGAGTGACACTCGAGAGCGAGAGCGTACGGACTCATCACGAGAGTACTCTGGAGTACTCTGCAGTACTCTCGTGTCGATGATGATCAACAATCAACTATTTCGAGCGAGGTCTCACGCGTGACTCTTCGTTTTGGCCACTCCAAATTCCGTCTACACTACGAGCGATCGACTGGCAAGCGCGCGTGCGTTCGAGCGCACTCGTCTCTGCTCTTCTATGACGACGCTGCGCAGTCGACCATTGCCCGCGATGACGGAACAGCACGTGTCTAGCAAGCAGCCGATTTCGTCATCGCCATCGTCAGTCTCTGCGTCACACGAGCAGCAGCAGCAGCATCTGATTGACACCAACTCGCCAGCACAAGCTTCAGCGACTGCATACAAGCGCGCGAAAGCGATGCGAAGGTCCACGAAAGTGGCGACGTCACTCGCATCCGAGTCCGAGACGCAACAGCCAGAGCACCAGCAACTCGTGCGAAGTTCGCGCAAGCGTCTCTCGTTACCGTTCCGTCGCTCGTCGCAAGTGTTCACATCCACGATCACTGATATTGACATCTACTACGGCTCGCTCACTGGTACAGCCGCGCGGCTTGCAGCTGAGCTCGCACGAGACGTCGCTACGCGAGGCGTGAATACAACGCTCCAGAGTCTCGAGCACTTTGACGAACGCAGCTTCGTTGCGCCTGACAAGCTTGCACACACGCACGCTGTTGTGTTTGTCGTAGCGACGCATTTTGCCGGCAGCGCGTCGCCGAGTGCTGAAGCATTCTACGAGTGGCTCCGCGCTGCGTCGTCGCCACCAGCTGCCTCGAATGCACGGTCCGCGGCAGCGCAAGAGCAAGCGGCCATTACGAGTGAGTCGTCGACAGCAACCGCACAAGTATCATTCGATCACGACCATGGCTCATCTGCTATGAGTGATACAGTTGGCGATTCTATTGCAGCGACAGGTATGAACGCGTCGTGCTTGGGCGCGAACACAAGTGCTCCAGTCGTCACCACGACGGCCTCCAGTATCGTTGCGACCGGATCGTCTCCGCTGCGGTTTCTGCTCCAGTGGAGCCGCAGAAAGCGACCTGAGCGAAGTCGCGGTCGTCTCGACGGGCTCCAGTACGCAGTCTTTGGCGTCGGGAGCTCTGTCTACCTCACGTACAACGCTATGGGCAAGTTTGTCGACGCACGACTGAGCGTCCTTGGTGGAGCAAGGCTATGCTCGCTCGGACTCGGCGACGTCTCGGACGACATTGACGCTGCGTTCACTCGGTGGAAGCCGGCATTGCTGTATCAGCTCCCAATCGTGCCACACAACATCCGTCTGCTTGCGTTCGAGAACGACATGCTGCTCATGGAGCTGCCACAGAAAGACTCGGCACGCCAGCTTCAGCCGCGACGATCTGGATCCTTTAGTCGCATGCAGCAGTACCGCCAGGACGAACTCACACCGTTGCCGCCAGCTTGCACATTCAAGATGCGTGGCCCGCTATTTGCAAAGACCACAAGGTCTGTCGTCGTGGACCAGTACAGCAAGCCCGTGCGCTTGCGCTTTCGCTGTCGCGCAGTTCTCAAGACAATGGCAGTCATGCGGCGCTCCAGTGGACCAACGAGCCACACTACTCCAGCGAGTACTGCTCCAGAAGCAACAGCAACGACGAAACATGCGCTGCACACTCGTCGCCCGACCGCAAGTCTGCAGTCGATCTCAATCCTTCACCCGAGCGCACACAGTGAGCCGCAGACTGCTGCAGATGCAACGAATCCGCTCGAGCACACGAGTCAAGTCGTGCTCGTTCGCGTCGCACTCCTTGACGACGACCTCATGTTCGAGTACGGTGACGCATTCAGCTACTTGCCGCACAACTGCGTCGAGACTGTCGAGCGCGTCGCGGCACATCTGAACTTTGACCTCGATACCTGGATCGAACTCTACACTGACCCTTCACGAGAACAACTGTGCCGGAGCGAGCACGCACAGCTCCCGTTCGCGACGCCATGCACTGTCCGCACAGTGCTGACCGAGTTCCTCGAACTCAACTCTGTCTCGCGCGAGTTCCTCCGCGTCGCTGCAGGCTTCGTCTCGAACGACAGTGAGCGAGATGCGCTGGAGCAACTGGCGTCAATCGACGGGTCAGCAGCGTTCGCGCAGCAGTTTGCACAGCAGCACAAAGGCATCGTTGCGCTGCTTGAGCTCGCACCGAGTCTCAAGATCCCGTTCGAGGTCTTTGTGAACATCACGCCGCTCATCAAGCCGCGACTCTACTCAATTGCGAGCTCGCACTTGAGCCACGCGCGCCAGTTCGAGCTCGTAGTGAACATTGGGCGACCCAACGACCAGCAAGGACTCTCTGTGACCTACTTGCGACGTGTGATGGCCGAACTGCAGAGCAAAAGTGCGTCCAGTGTCCTCGTGCGCGCGTCCATCACGCGCTCAGCACTCAAGGCACCAGTCGACGTCGCAGCACCGATGGTCTTGATTGCGAACGGTGTCGGCATTGCGCCAATGCGAGCACTTCTGGTGCATCGCAAGCTCGAGTTTGATCGCCAGCAGGAGCACTTGCAAGTTCCAGTGACGCCTCCACGCAACCTGCTCTTCTACGGCTGCAAGAACGCTGCGTCGATCCTGTTTGAAGACGAGCTCCGAGCACTCGAGCGCGACGGCTTTGTCGCGCTTCAGTTTGCATTCAGTGGCAGTGAGAGCACAGGCGTGTTTGTTCAAGATGTAGTCAAAGAGCATCTCAGTGCGATCATCAAGACTACGAGTGCAAGCAGCGACGCGAAGATTGTAGTGTGCGGCAGTGCTACAATGGCTCGAAGCGTCCGTCAAGTCTTCCAGGTGGACGCATCAAGCGCAGGCGGCGATAGCGTCACGCAAGCAACTTGGTTGGACGACATGGTGCGAAGCGGCCGGTTCGTTCAAGACGTCTTTTGAGCGTCGTTGTCGTTGTCGTAATGAACGAGCCGATGGTCTAGCGCCTGGACACCCAGCTACTATGACGAAGAGAAGAAGACGCGGCACGTGTTGTCGTAGATCGTCTTTGCGAGCTCAGCTTGGTCTTGTCCACGCACAGCGCTCACGATCTCGAGCACTTGGCTAGCGAGCAGCGAACAACATACAGTCAATGTGTAGCCGTCAGCTTCCAACAGTCCACGCCATCAAGCACATCAGTGCGTGCTTCACATTGAGCACGTGGGCTACTCACATGAGCGTGCACGGCTCGTTCCGGCCTTTCACGAGACACTCGGCGTCGTACTTGTCGGCTTTCTTTGACGGCCACGTCGTCTTGAGGTGCGCAAACCCAGCGTGCGTCGCTCGGATGTCGCACCACGGTGCGTCTACAGTCCACACGACAACAGCAACAAGCAAGATGGAGACGTCAAGGGGCATGCGTGTTTGATGGACGCTTCAGCTAAGTGGAGAGAACGACAACGAGACGCGTACCAGTCTCAATCATCAGTCGCCCGGCCGGGATCGCCCGCACAGTCTCGAGGTTCTCAGCCGTCTTGAGCGAGCAGCCGTTGATCCCTGCGCGCACGAGCAAGAGCAACAGCTCAGCGATCTACAATAGACACAGAACAAGCGTGTCTTTGATAGCGAGTGCAGCACACACACCGATGTAGAGACCGAGCTCAACGAGCTTGAGCGCTTCCTCTGTGCTCCCAGTGAACGAGTGCACGACGCCATTCGTAAAGCGACTGCGGTTCTGCGCGATCATGGCTACAAGCGAGCATCCAAGCAGTCGATACGTATGTTACAATGCGTCGTGTCGTGTTAGTCAGCGCCATTCACACACACAGCACCAGGTCGTAGTAGCAGACGCTAGCACGCAAAGTCGTACAGTAAAAGTCGCCGTCGGTGTTGCGGTTGTGCAAGAACATCGGCAGCTTCGTGCGCTCCGCGAGCTCAAACTGCTTGGCAAAGTATTGCACCTGCGTCTCCTTATCGCAGAACTCGAGGCGGTCGTAGTCAAGCCCGCACTCGCCGATCGCCACGACTCTGCCGTCGCGCATGCCGTCTTCACAGAGCGCCACGAGCGCAGCAAAGTACGCGTCGGCGTCAAGACCGTCGTCGTTCTGTGTGAACTCGCCGCAGCGTGTCGGATGCACGCCCACAGTGCTATACAGTGCAGGCAGCGCTGATGTTGTCGTTGTTGCTGATGTCGACAGCGCTGCACCACGTGCGATGGCCAGTGCTCGCTTCGACTCCTCGAGCGTCCCGCCTTGACCATGTCAAAACGATACAGCGAGATATCATGAGTCTGTGCAACAGCAGCAGAGTGCGCAACTACAATGCGTCCGCACCTGTGACGATGATCTTCTCGACGCCAAACGCTTTCGAGCGCGCGAGCACTGCATCAAAGTCGTTCTGGTTGGTGCCAGTCATTCATGTGTGCGAGTCAGTCGCGCTCCACACTCTTTCAATGCATTTGCATTGTCACTGCAATGTGGTAACCATACCATGTGGCGCTGTTTGCCGCGGTAGTTGCCAGTGAACACTGGATCTGTCAAGTTTGCGCCGATGTCGATGAGCTGCGCCGCCATGCTGCTGATCGTCCGCACTGCCTTTGTCGTCGTCGTCGTCGTCGTCGTTGCTGCTTTGATCATCTAGCAATTGACGAAAGGGTTTGTCGCCCTCTTCAAAAGCGCAAGAGCAACTTGTCAAGCAAAGTGATTGCACACATAATCAAATAATACTACATACAATAGTCAAGGTTAAGTGGAATGTTCTTATTGTGCTCAAGACCACTTCAAGCACTATGGCCATCGTCTTGCCTGTCAATCCGCTGCCTGAAAGGAAACACTGCGTGCGGAATGCAGTGCGCATTGCTGCAAAGGGAAAGCAACGAGCACAAGCCGTTCACGCTCCAAGGCGTATCGCATCAGATACAGTTTGAACTGCAAACGCTCAAGAAGCGCAGACGCAGCGACACAACGAGCAAGCATGGGACGCCGGCGAGCTGTGACGCCGGATGAGAGGCACCTGATCCGCAGCAAGAAGAGCGAGGGGCTGTCTGTGAGCGAACTCGCGCGGCTCTTCAAGCGAAGCTCGCAGACGATCAACAAGGCGCTGCAAGAAGTATTTGCACGGAATGCGCGCAAGGCGACCGCGAGTGCTTCGCGAGTCAGTGTGGCGTCAGCGCCAGCAACCACTTCGCAGCTCCAGCAGTCGCAACGACCGTCAGTCACGACGACACCGACGACGAGTGCAGCTCCATTGCAACTAACAGCGTCAGTATCACAGCGCACGTGCCATCAACGCGCAAAGCCACCGCCAATCGTGACGATCGCACATTGCGTGCAACGCGCAGTTGCAACTGCGACTGCTGTCTCGGCAACTCGACTTGCAAATGCGTCGACTGCGGTTGCACGCGATGTGCAGCAAGCAGCGCGAGAAGCAGTGCGTGAGTCGCAGTCTGTGTCACCACACACAAACTCAATAGCTTCACCTGCTCACGACTCGACTCCTTCGATACACGAGCGGACTCGTCATCCTTCCGCTAGAGCTCCAACACCGCAAGCGCCACAACAGCTTGTTCTAGCGCTGCCACCTTCACTCCAGCGCCATCAGTCACCCTGCGCACCAGTGCGAACGAATCAAGTCGTTTGCCAGCCATCGTCATCATCGCGGAGCCACATGACATCGACGTCACTCGCGCCAGTGAGAACGAGAGTAAGGGCATGTACATCCAGTGCTCCTGCGAAAGCACGTGAACAGCCTGCCACTCCAAGCATGACAGCAGCATCTGCAACAACACAACCGCAACCAGCTGCACAACTGCCAGCTCAACCGACAGCACCGGTGCCGACAGCTCAAGCGCCGCCACTCTCATTCGTGAAAGCACTTGCACCGAAGCCAGCATCGACACGAACGCAGTCGCCACGAGGAGTACTCTCGACACAAGCACCGTCTATTGCGGCCGCGGAAGCAACGAGCGCAGTGTCAAAGACGACGTCGACGACGACATCAACACCCGCCACTGGTGCTGGCATCGTGCGTCCAACTCTCCGTCCTGTCGTGCGTCCGCCACGAGTGGTGCCGCACGTTCGAGTGGCGCCGACACTCCCAACTGCAAACACGGGTCGCACTACTGTTGCTGCAACAACTACAACGGCACCGGTTGGTGTGAGCAGTACACCCTTGAGTTCACGCATTCGCAGAAGTCAAGACTTGGTGACCGATGCAGCAGTCGATGTGGATTTGATGGAGCTCCTGCTGGGCACAGCACCAGACGACGACTCGGTATCACC
The DNA here is from genome assembly GCA_023333795.1 of Globisporangium rhizosaccharum. Taxonomy (NCBI): domain Eukaryota; phylum Oomycota; class Peronosporomycetes; order Pythiales; family Pythiaceae; genus Globisporangium; species Globisporangium rhizosaccharum. Next base: position 9,526 of record JAASFN010000401.1, on the reverse strand, counting down.
GCAAACGAGTCAAGACGATGGTAATGGCGCTTGTGTGAGTGTATCTTGCGATACAGTCGCTGCTGCCCGCGAACTGATGCGTGCTTGTGCATGTGTGTGTTTGCAACTCAGTCGAACTTGCAAGTCAGTCAGATAGCGCCAGTCAAGCCAAGTCCGTCACGCCTCGGTCGTCAGTGTCCAGCTCTCGCGGCAGCATCAACATGTCAAGTCAGAAGCAAACGCAGAGCAACAAGCGCGGAGAAGCGAAGCAATCTCAAGTTCAGGTGGCACACGCTGGAGCAAGCGATTCGACCACTCAACCAAGTGGATGCTCGTCCACGCAAGGCGAAATGAGATCCCGTCCGTGTGTGTCCACGCCATCGACGAGCGATGTGCAGCAGCTGATGGCTTCGCTGCAAGCTCGGATCACAGCACTGCAACAGCAGCCAAACAACAACGATGGAAGCGAGCTACATGAACTTCTCAACCGCGCTCAAGACGAGCTGCGAGCACTCGACACCGAGGAGGCGTCCACGAGTGCGAATCGCAAACGCAAGCGTGACAGCGAACACGAGGACGATGCGCGACTGGGGAGACTGCTTCACGAGAAACTCGCAGTGGAAGTCGAGATGCTGCGGATGCAGGCAAAGCGCGAGCGAGTCCTACTCGATCGCGAGCGGATGAAGACAGATGTCGAAGCTGCGCTGTCCAGGAAGCGTCTTGAAGACGCAGCGATCTCGACAGTAGCGATCGAGAGCATCTTTGCGAATGCGAGTGCGCGCGGATGAGCAGTGTCGGTGAGCGCGTTCATTGTCATTGATCCCCCTCTATGTTGTCGCGTGCTGCTGTTCCTAACCCGCTGTGTGCATGCGTCTAGGCGCTAGATCGCTTGCTCGCTCGACTAGCTGGAGCTGATAGGCGTGCCTGTCTTGGACTTCTTCACAATCGACTCTGCACCTTGGGCTTCTTCTAACTCTAACTTGCGCTTCGCTAACAGCGCCGACGTCTCGCTGTCGTGCACGTCACTGTCGTCACCGTCCACACTACCATCACTGCTGCTGCCATTGCTCTTGCTTGCGCTGCTGTCCGCACGGCTGTCTGCGCTGCTCGGATCGTCGTGCTTGAGCTTCGAAGCAGCGCCGTCGTCCTGCTTCCACGAGATCTTCTGGAACATGCTCTTGACTTTCGGCGACCTCACTTTCTTCAACGACGCTACTGTCTTCGTGGACTTCTGCGCCGCAATGCCAGCAAAGAACGACGTCGCGTCGTCGTCGTCTTTCTTCTCGCGCACAGGCAGCTTCAGCTCTTTTTCGTCGTCGTCACTGCCATTGTCAACACTCGGAGGCGGACTCGTCACTGGGTCACTCAAGTCGCCGTCTTTCAGAGACGCCCGAGAAGCGTCTGTGTCGTCGTCATCGTCGTCGTAGTCGACGAGCTTTGGTGGCTTTGCGTCCCGACACGAGATTTCGTCCTGCACCACGACCACAAGCAAATGTATCGTCAGCATCTGCAACGGACTTGTGCATTGGCGATTCACACACGCTCGATACACAACCACAACGGATTCGTACCTCAGAGAGACTCGCTTTCGCGAGCGTCGGAACAAACGAATCCGTAGGCTCGTCGTCCTTCTCCCAGTACATCTCTTCGTCGTCGTCCATGGCGTTCTGCTGCACAAACTTGATCTTGTCGAGCACCAGATTCTGCGTCTGTGGGTTCGACGCTGCGCCGAACGAGTCTTCGTATCGCAGTCGGATCGCATCGAACACGAGCGGGCACTCGTCTTTGTACGTCTCGTAGAATTTGGTGTAAATGTGCTCAACCAGCGACGACAAGTTGGTCTAGAGCGTGAAGCATATCGGCATCGACACCACCACACGACGATGAGCACCAAGCACATCAACTACCAGCATACACGATAGCGACAATCGAGAACATCTGCACGCACCTTTTCAATGAACGCAAGGAGCTCGAGAATGGCCGAGCTGACTGCACAGTCGTTGCGCTTTCCGCGCTTCAGCTGCGCAAAGAGCGGCGCAAAGAGATCGTTCTGGACGAGGAACCGCGAGAAGAACGCTTCCGCGCGCGCTACGCATGCTCGCAGGAACTTTACCGCCTCTGTACATCGCACAGCAACGACAAAGCACGCAAACGTGAGTCGAGCCATACAAGGTACACATCACAGCATACATCGAGACGAAGCAGGCACTCACGGATGACCGACAGCTTGTTCTTCGACCGCAGCATCTGCTCAATGTACGACGCAATGGGCTGGCGACCGAATAAATACTTCACGCGGTACCCGTGCGCCTCGGTGCAGAACGTCAGTAGCTCGATGATGCTGTCGTGGAGCGCAAAGAGTGCAGCTTCGTTGTCAATGGACGTGTACTTCATCGGCTGGAGGAGCCACGTGATGTAGTTCGGGTACAACACGCTCAGGAACTTGTCGTCCTGGACAGATCCAACACATCCGTATCAGAGACAGTGTGCACAGAATGCCATCAAGCATCACAGCACCCTCGGATCGCGTATCACACAGTACGTACATGGCCAAGCGGGACCTTGAAGATCTCTTTCAAAAGCATGAACATCTGTACGCGCGTCGACTCGTACCGCTCAAACACGAGCAAGAGCGCGGTGAACAACGACGACCCAGGTTTCCACGCAATGCGATCGTGATCAGACGCTGGTGGCGCGACACACCGCCCCTCGCTCGCAAGGTGTGTCCGCAGCCGCTCCGGACCTTGGTAGAACACCAAGATGTTCATGATGTCGACTGCGAGCTCGATCTCGTTGATCTCGGACTCTGGCGACCCGAGCACTGTGCCGAACGCTTCAAAAATTGCTCCGTCGCCAAACAGGTTGTTTATCAGCGTCCCAAACACTGGCGGTGCACCAAAGCCATCGCGGCGCTGTGGGAGTTTGTCGAGCGGTCGCGTAACACGGACGAGCTGGATCACCTCTTTCAGCAGTCCGAGTCCATTCAGCCGCGACTCTTTGCTCCGGATCAGCTCCTTGCTGTCGACGCAACACCACATACACGTAAGTATTGTGAGTACAGACGATGCGCAGCTAGCGCTCGTGAGTGTGATCGATCCAAGCGAGCTACGTACATCTTTTGCCAGTACTCCTCCGAGTCCGAGATGTACGAGAGGATGTAGTAGTTGTTCTCGTTCACCATGTGCTCGAGCATGATCACTGAGCAATCCGGGAGTGACCGCGAGAGCACGTTGTCTTTGATCACGTGGATCCGAAAGTTCATGTGCACGCGCTCGAGCACGCGTGGGTCGTCGATCGGGATCACCTAGCGATCACATAAACGAGCAAATCACGTTGCGACCCAGTCAGCACAATCTAAGCGGCATTGCGAGAGCAAGAGCCGACAGGCTACAGACACTAATGCGCATGCGAGCAAGCAGCTTCTGCTGCTGCACCAGTCGAACGCACCTCTTTGAATCCGTCGTTGCCTTCGAGTGCGCTACGAAAGTCCATTTCGCGGATCAGTCCCGGGTTGTGCCCAAACACGCCGACGACCGACAAGAAGTTCGCGTCGCTCAGCAAGATCTCAATCAAGCGGCGGTCGCACAGCTCGACTGCACATTGCAGGCACTATACGCGTGAGTTGTTTCGCTGACGGCACCAGACAGGCAAGTGTGAGCAACACGCGCCAATAGCTCACGAACACACCGAAGGCGTAGAAGATGTCGAATATCCGATGGAGCACGGTCTTGTCGTCGTCCAGCTCGCAGATGTCAAACAGATCCAGCAGCTTCACGATGTACGCGCCATCCTACACAGGCGCACACGTCATGCAATGCGATCGTTAGTCTACACACTGACACGCTTGCATACTGGCGCGTCGGTTGACGAGCAAACAAGCAGTGGCTACGCACGTTCGCAGTGAGGTCTCGGAGCGTCTTCAGACGAACAGTCGGGTGCGTGGTCTTAAGCTGCAGCAGGATGTCATCGAGCTTGTCGACTTCACATGGCGGCAACTCGCGTCTACAGCAGAACACGTACACACAGTGTCGCAAATGTGGTCAGCCGCGTGTTCCTCTCGGTTCTTCGTCACCCATGCGTCCAACGATGACACGATGTATTCGCATGCACACGCACACTCGCGACACACGAAGCGCATGGCTCATAGCAACACCAGTGCCAGTGCTGGCATCACTGTCACAGCAGCAGCAGCTCGAGCAGCTGGCTCACTCACTCACTCACTCACTCACTCACTCTGTGATCTCTTCCGGGTAGAAGCGGTGGTCGTCCATCGCTTTCGCGTTCGTTCACTCGCTCGCTCGCTCGCTCGAGACGACGCGGCGCACGAGTGTGTCTGTGGCGCAGTGACAGGCAGCGAAGAGTGCGGACGATGCAGTTGCGCTCGAGTCAACAGTCCCCCTTCTCGCGCTCGCGCTCTCTCGATCGTGGCTTCGAGCCGATGCAGCAGCAACAGCAGCAACAGCAACAGCACAGCGCCGAGTGCTTTTTCGCAAATGCTTTTTGAGCGAGCGAGAGAGAGCGCGCGTGACGACAACGTTCAATTAGGCGGTGAGAGTGACGGTCAGCGTGGCGATAGCCTCCGAATTGTGCTAAAAGAACGATAATTGCGTAAATCACGCGCTAATATGTCGGGAGGGAGCGAAACAACTTGTCACACATTGTTTTCAAACAAACTGGCAGTTCGCGCGCTTGAGCTTGAGCTTGGTCGGCAGTCCGCAAGTACATGCATCAGCTCTGCGTCTCGTTTGTACAAGCGAGTTACGCTGAGGTAGCTATAGGATACGACATCACGCAGTTTGACCTCCCATACTTCACAACGCAAAGCGCGTACGCTTTGGCTCACACACATGCACGCACGCAAACTAATTTCTGCCGCGACGACGAGTGTCTGTTTGCCAGTCGGTCAGTTTGCTAATTCCGCAGCAAATTCGCGCTAAAAGCGCGCACTTCAGCCAATCCTGACCTGACCTCAAGTGCCTTCTATTCGAGACATCCGCAGTGTTCATAGGGCGTTCTATTCGAGACGTCTACAGTAGTTCATCGCGCCACACTTGCCCAGCAAAAACAGCAAGCAGCTGAAGCGTTCGATTGACCAGCACAGCATGTCTGCACGAGACTTTGCGCACCTCCAGCCTGTGCGTTCGTGCGAACTATGAGCGCGACCACTGTTCGCTACTGCACTCGCTCGCTGACTGCAATCGATCGTTCTTTGTTCCACTCGTTGTTTGCTGCGACTCTGCTTGCCGTGCTCTGTACTGCTGCTAGGACAATGCGGAAGTCGAGCGTGCAGTGCTCGCCCAAGAAGTACGATGCCATCGCAGGCACCGCTCACGGATCATCTCTCCCTTGCTGTTGCACGTGTACTCATTGCATATGTATGTATGGTCTGCGACGCGATACCCTGGCAGGTCGAGACGCTGCGCAACCGCATTGGACTGCGTCAAATCGACGTCTCAAAAGAATGTGGCGTAAACGCGAGCATGCTCTCGCAGTGGATGCTCGGACGCTACAAGGGCAATGTATCGAGAGTACGTGCCACTGCAGCTATGTTGCTGGCGATTAGCGTGTGGTCGCAGCTAACGTATCACTGTCTTCTCGCTTGCTCGCTGCTGCTGCTGCCCTGTGTAATGTGTGACGATAGATCAACGGTCTCATGGAGTCGTGGCTGATCCGGCGGCGAGGTGGAAAACCCATGGAGAAAGGAAGCATGAACATGATGTGTACGTGCTGTTTGGTGGCGCTCCTTGGTTGTACTGTTCCTCTCTCTCTCTCTCTCTCTCTCTCTTGAGTGACTTTGATCAGACAGCTGACCTACTACGTGTTGTCATTGTGTGGCATCCATTCGACAGTGTCAGGACCAACAGGACACTCGCCGAAGCTCAAGCGACGACTCGAAGAGATGAACAACAGCGCGGCCAAGGGCGCGAAGAAGTGCGTGAGGATGTTGCTACTGTCACTGCTCTTGCGTTGTGAGAGAGCCTGTGCAGATGAAGCTCATAAACTGTGGCGATGACTGCAGGATCCCAGACGCAGTGCTCATTCAGCGCAAGCTCTATGACTACCCCAAGGTACATGCACATGCTACTGTGCCTGCGTCCCTCACTCATGTACTGCAGCTCGAACTGACCTGGTGCACTGATTCCAGCACCCACCGAGCGACACTCTGCTGATCCCGATTCGGATCGACGTCGACGTTGACGGCTACCGCTACATCGACTCGCTCTCGTGGAACCTGTGCGTCAATGCTCACTCAAAGGAGTGTGAAGATGATTCACACGGACTCGAACGATCGGCTCACTGTCACGCTGTTGATGCTGCTGCTGCTGTTGCGTGGGTGACTGAATGGCGATAGCCACGAGCAGGACTACACATACGAGACGTTTGCGGACACGCTCGTGCGCGACTTGGACCTGCCCGAGTCGTTCCGGAAGCGCATTGCGAGTCAGATCGAGGCGCAAGTGGAGAAAGGCAAGCGGTCGCTGCCGTGGCACGAAGCAGTCGACGCAGCCGAGAGTCTCCACCCGATCTTCATCAACATCCGCATCAACGACACGATCTTGATCGACCGCTTTGAGGTTCGCATCCCCTGCTGCTCTATTCGCTCGCATGATTAGTCAAGAGCGTGACGGTCACAGCACACTGCCTACGTGTTCGATGTCACGTTCGTGTGCCTGCAGTGGGATCTTAGCAACCCGCGAAACTCGCCCGAGGTCTTTGCGCGCGTCCTGTGCGACGAGCTGGTACGACTGCTGCTGCTCTGTGAACGCCTTTGACTGAGTGTCCGGTCTTGTGCTAACGAGCCGTGTTCGTGTGGGACTGTGCTGCTACAGGGGCTGAGTGGCGAGTTTGAAGCGCAAGTGGCACTGACGATCCGCGAGCAGCTCCGCGACTACTCTCGCGTACGTCAAGCCGCTGCTTCACCACAGTTGATTGCCACTATTGACTGTGCGACTTGACTGGCTGATCTGTGGCATTTGACCACCAGCTCATTCGCGAAGGACTGCGTGAGCGCGTGACACGCCTTCCACCAGTGTCAGCTGCGCTCAGGGACCGCGCAGATGCGCCGTCATGGGAACCGACAGTCAAGTTCATCCTCGCAGAGGACATCCCGCTCCTCGAGCGAGAAGACTTCAAGCGCATGCGCGCGCACTCGCAGACTGCGATCGTCGCGCCACCTGCGCCTGTGCCAGTCGTGAAAGCGAACCGACCGCCAAAGCCTGTGAACACGTTCTTGATGTTCTGCCGCGAGTGGCGCAAGAAGATCATGACGGACAATGCGAACACGAGCGCAAAGGACGCGTCAAAGATCTTGGGCGAGATGTGGCAGAAGCTCACGGACCAGCAGCGAGCGAGGTGCGTGGCGTGTAGATATGTTGTGCTCTGTATCTGTGTGTGCCGTGTACGCTTCGCTAGAGACTCATCACACTTGCTGCGCTGCTCTGTCTGCTTGCTCCTTGCTGTCTGTAGCTACATCCCAATGACCGAGAAAGAGAACCAGCGCCGTCTGAACGAGTGGCGCGTGAAAGAGAACCTGCCGATCCCACCGTCATCGAGTGCGAGTGCAGTCTCTGCGGCATCGGCTGGTGTCGCTGCACGTGCAAGTGCTAGCAACATGACTACATCTGCTAGCACTGCTGCAGTCACTGCACCGAGTCGTGTGCAGCAACCACCAGCAGCAGCAGTACCAGCGACTACTGCATTGACTGGCGCAGCAGCAGCAACTGGTGTTCCAAACGGCGTTGCAGCCCCTTTTCCACCTACTGCCACTCCATCTTGTGTGACTGGCGCAACCGAAGACGCTGATGAAGACGACGACGATACGAACGACGACGACGACGACGAAGAGGAAGCAGTGGAAGAGGAAGAAGAAGAAGAAGAGGAAGAAGAGGAAGAAGAGATGGAGGAAGAAGAGGAAGAAGACGTCGACACAGATGGAGACATGGCGATCGACGTCGACATGATCCTCGATGGCGTCGACCTCGACTTGCACATTTAGCCACGTGCGCTCAATGACCACGCCTGCTGCAGCGACTCTCCTCTCTCTTGTGTGTGAGTGGCTGTCTGGATGCGGAGCCTTGTGGCTGCGACTATTGGTGCTGCTGATGAGGTTAAATAGGAGCGCTGCTGTGCATCGCGCACTCGCTCGCTTGCTCTCTCTTGGTGATTCTGTGCTGCGAGTGGACGCTCTTGCACTACGACTGACTACTCGCTGCGTCGTCTGGGTTGAGTCGCCACTTGGACTGGTAGTAGTGGTTCTCGAGCTCAAAGAGCGCAGACGAGATGTCGGAGCTCAAGTGCGAAATGTGCGCGTCCACGTCGTCGCATCTACACAATGCAGCGCATGTGCAGCAGGAACAACATTGTGTGAGTCAGCGCACAGTCACGACGACGTGAATGAACTGCGACACAATACAACGTACCGCTTGAAGAGGTCTTCGGTCGTGCTGTCGACTGTCTGGTTCATGCCTTCAAAGTCACCGAGCGCAACCGAGAGCTTCATTTCCGACACGAGCCGCAAGAGTGACTCGCTCGCTTGCACGAGCGTCGTGGCGTAGATCGAGTTCTGGTACGCCTCGCGCGCAGTGTTGGTCTTGTCCTTGATCTTTGCAGTCTTGACGAGTCCCTTGAAGTTCTCGACGAGCTTCTCGACGTTGTTGTCAAGGCGCTGGCGGTACTCCTCCGCCATCGTGTGCGTGCGTCCAAGCGAGCAAGTTGCACGTGCTGGTGTCTGGTGTTGCTGCTTGTGACGGAAGTGATGGCGAATTGCAGATGCAATAGTGATGAAATGAAGGTGAACGAAGTGGTCCACGCAATACAATGGTGTGGTCTACATTAGAACCCGATCTTTTGAGATACGATTTGCTGAACTCGAACTCGAGCTCAGTGCTCACTTCATCATACCAGCAGAAGCAGCAAGCAGAAGCAAGTACAAGCACAACCAGCAGTATGAGCATGACTTCCTTAGCCATGAGCAGAGCTTCACCACTACGCTCATATACACTACGCTCAAAGCCTGCGTCTGCAGTTCACATCTCAAAGACTCGAGGAGTTTCAAGCTTTCGAGAAACGGCTCGCAGAACGAGGTTTTTCAAGCTCAAACAACTCGATTTTTGTATTCCTCTCGAAAAACCTCAGTTGCTCGCATGCTACGAGCTTTTCTTTGTCGTCGCCCTTTTGGCAGCCCGCTCGTTCATTTTCCGCCAGCACGCAGCAGCAGCACAAGACAGACAAGCAGCAGCAGCAGGTGCGTGGGAAGAAGATCGCTCGTCTGTGGCGCTCATACACGATGGCTCTGCTCATGCGTTCTTGTATGTGTATCTGTCTTGTCTTCTTTTGTCTGGTGAACTAACTCCACCTGCACGTACTCGTGCTTGCCTTCGATATAGCGGACTCTCTCTCCTCCCTTCCAACAAACAACCACTCAAATCCAAGATGCTGGCTCAACTGGTTGCGGACGTGTGCCCGTCGTCGGCGTCGTTCTTTGGCTTCATGGGCGTCGCCTCGGCGCTTGTGTTCGCAAGTACGTAGCGTGTGTGTTTGCATGACT
>JAASFN010000400.1:0-21640 GCA_023333795.1 Globisporangium rhizosaccharum | reverse complement strand
CCACTGGTACCTCATGGTCCTAGATGCTGATGACGGTGGCGCTCACGAGTACAGGAGCTTCCCTGCTGGACTGCACGGCAAGCACTCGACAAACTCGATCGCGAGGTCTTCGCGCAGTCCTGGAAAGTGCTGCGCACACCACTCGACGAGGTCCTCAGCACACACGCTCGCTTCGTCGCGCAGCACCGCACGCAAGCGCACAGCACCAGCGGAGAGCGACGCGACCGAGCGCTTTTGCATGAGCACGAGCGCGTCCGTGACGTCCGGATGTGCAACGACTGCTGCTTCAATGAGCTTGGGCGGGTGCGACATCGAGACACCGCCCGAGACAGTCTCGACCGATGGACGGAGTCGGTCCTGGAGCCAGAGACACTCGACGCCATCCGCGTCACACGCAGTGCGTCCGACGTCGGCCGTGCGATGCGGCGCGCCGTTGAATCCATTGAGCTCGCGCTTGCAGACGTACCCAAGCGCTTGCCACGGCGTCGACACGAGCACTTCGCTCGTCTCGCGCACGACTTGCACGCGCACACCGGGCCAGAGACTGCCGACGTAGACAAACTCACTCGTCGCTCGCATCTCGCGCTGCTCGTCGTCGAACTGCTTGCCGTGCAAGCTCCACGCAGCGATGTCGCCGGTCTCCGTCGAGCCGTAGTTCTGCATCAAGTGGAGTCCGCAGTGCCCAGCGACTTTGTCAAAGAGCTCGAGCTGCAGCCGCGTGCCGGCGCAGTACGGTACATCGACGTGGAGCGGCGCAGCTGGGAAGTCAAGTAGCGCAGTGTACGTCGCTGGTGTGCCGTACAGCAGCGTGAACTTGCGCTTCGGCTCACTCAACAGCGTCTGGAGACCGCCGATCGTTGGCGCAAAGCACAGCTCCGACTCGTTGTCGAACGGCGACGTGAACAACGTGAAGACTGCGTTGATCGAGTACGCGTGCGAGATCGACGTGGCGCAGACGATGCGCGCAGACGAACGCGGAAAGAGCTGCTCGTGCGTGCTCTGTCCTTGCAGCAGCATGCGCTCCCATGTGCACACGACCACCTTCGGGTCGCCGATGCTACCGGACGTGAGCATACCGACAGCACCACCGCCTGCAACAATCGCTGAGTCTTCCGTCCATGCCGGCGCTGCGTGATGCGCATCAGTCGGTGCAGCTTGCGCTTTCGCACTCTCGGTCGCGTCGTCGACGACTACGACCTTTGCGATGCCGGTCTGCTGCTGCACGTGCGCAAGCAGCGCGATGCGGCTCTTGCCAACGACCACGCACACACACGCGAGCTCCATGGCTGCGAGCATGCACGCGACGCAGTCATTGCGCACTTGCACTTCGCTGTGTGCTCCAGAACGTGATGTGGTGCGAGGGTCGTCGTTCGCAACCACAATGTCAGTCACTCAGTAATGGTCTTATACTTCATGCGATTTTGGGTCATAAGTTCAAGCCGATAACCGACTTATGAGAAACCGGTGACCGATTTAGTCAAACCTACGTCGTTGTTTGAAAGCCAACATGAAAATGTATCTTTCCCTAGCTATGTTTCAAGTTTCATTTTCTAGTTTTTTTCACGTCAGAACAAAAAGCCCAAAAAGTTGGACTTGTAAACGATAGATATATCGCCTCATTCGAATCTCAGCGGGCTTTTGTTGGGAAAAATGAAATCTAGGTTGGCAAAATAAGAACCAATTGTTTTAAATCGAGGGAGGACTTTACGGTTACTTATTTGATGAGATTGAGTAACGAGTTAGTAACATCTGTGAAGTTTAGTAACCATTTAGTAACACGAAATTGCAACGTGCAGACGAGAGAGCGCTATGCCATCGAACTTCGTGAGCTTTGTGAGCACAGCCGCTGCTTGGTGACTGCATTGAGTGAGTGTCGGTCCATTCGCAATCAACCACTTCGTCGCGAATGCCGTCTCGCTGCTGCACCACCACTTCATGCTCAAGGGCTCGAGGGCATGAAGTGCTTGAAGACGTAGCCACTCACTCTCGAGGCGACTCGGCTCGCTCCGACGCTCCTGTCATTCACCAACTCGCCCAGATCTGCGCAAGTCTCCACTCTCCAAGTCCCATGAGCTTGCCTACGACCACCAACACCACGCTCAAGCTCACGTACTTTGAGTTCACTGGGTCAGTAGAGCTCGCACGACTGCTCTTCACGTTTAGCGGCGTCGCATTCATCGACAACCGCCTTACGCGTTCCGAGTTCAGTGCGATCAAGGCGACGCTCCCACTTGGACAGCTACCGACACTCGAAGTCGACGGCGTCGTGTACGCTCAGAGCATGGCGATCGCGCGGTACGCTGCCAAGATCGCTGGACTGTACCCGATTGACGCAGAGCAAACGCTGCACGTCGATATGATCTCGGAGACGCTCATTGACCTCATTGACGAGATGGTCGGGATCAAGTACCGCACTTCGGACGAAGCTATGAAGCTCGAGAAGACTACTCAGTTTGTCACTGACGGACTTCCGAAGACGCTCGCAGTGCTCGAGAACATGGTGCGCGGTGCGTTCTTTTCAGGCGACAGCGCGACGCTCGCAGACCTTCACTTCTTCGACGTCGTGCACAACTTTGTGAAGACGAGCTTCCAAGACGCCAGCCTTGACGCGTTTCCAAAGCTCGATGCGATTGTCAAAGCCGTCGAGACGAACGCGAACGTCGCAGCGTACTTGGCCAAGTAGCCTCTGAGCTAGGACGCAAGGACGTATCCTTGCGTCGAGGTGAAGCACAACCAGAGTTGCTAGGCGTCACATTCTGGACATCTGCATAGCGAAATCAAGTTGTTTTGTAGACTTTGTTTTGTGAATAGGAAGCATATTTTGTTCAAGTGCTGCATTTTCGTGCTCAGTTTGACCAATTGACATGGCATCAAGTACAACTACGATGGAGGAGTGGATATGGTACTGTCTTGTCGACGACATCGCGCTCGACCTCTGCTTCGAGGTGCGCCAGCTCTCGCACTATAGTAGTACGCTTTGTATATGACATAGCTGCGTGTATACGTGCTGCTGACGGCATCTCTATCTGTGGTGCCACTTGATCGATCGTTGACAGATGCACCAGCAAGTCAAGCTCGAAGGCATGGCGCTCGACGAACTGTACGACGTTGAGCCAATTGAGCGCACGCCTGGTGCGTATCCGTACACGTCTAGCTCATTCACTGTAGTGTTCATTGCCAGATCTTTTGCTTACGATCGATCCTATGGACTGCGATGCAGTGGATAATGTCCCAACTCCAAGCGAGTCCCAAAGCCTCGATGTCACATGTCTGCGCTGCAGACGACAGGTCCACGCGTCGCGGTACGCGCTGCACTTGGACAAGTGCATGAGTGGAATGCGCCGCCAAGCAGCAAACGGACAGCGTCCATCGACAGACCGCGAGTCGTAGACACGCTAGTGCATCAAGACACTAAGACTCTGGTTGACGCATGGATGGTGGGCTCCAAAGCTCAGTCAGTTGTTCAGTAGTGAAGCTGCTACCCCGCTACCCCTCGACTCGGTGCTTGGTCATGGCTCGTTGTCGTCGTCGCTGTCTGTGAACGCCATTGGCGGCAAGCACGTGCTCAGAATGTCGGCAAGTCCTGATCAGAGAACAGATCGTCGTCAACGTCGGAAAGCGCGCGGTGCGAGCTCTCAAGCGCACTGTCCTCACCCGCGCACTGCTGCTGCTCGTCCCACTCACTGCTGTCGTCACTTGCAGCTTCGCCATCGTCTTGCGTCGTGTCGTACTCACCGCCAGCCTCAGCGCCGTCGCCGCAGTACTTGTCCTCAGTCTCGAATGGCGAGTCGACTTCGAACGGCCAGCCCTCGGGCGGCGTCCACGCGCTCTCGCCAGTTGCGTGGTTGAACCAAAAGTAGTGGTTCGTGTTTGGGTCAAAGCCCTTCTCCCAGTCGCCAAACATCTCGGCTTCTTCGTCGTCGGCGTCTTCCGCTTCCGACAGCGGTGGCTCTGCCGACAGAGCGATCCCTTCGTCGTCTGTCGCAAGCGCAGTTTCCAAGACAGTGAGACTCGCCTCGTCCTCGTCATCTTCGTTGACTGCAGGCTCTGTAGCGTCGTTGTCGTCGTACCCAACGTCAGCGACACTGTCGACGTCGTCGCTGTCTTCCGTTGGAGCAGCAGCAGCCATGGCATCGGAGCTCTCGTACAGTGGCGTCTCATCCGCGCTAGCTCGCTCGTCCTCGAAGTTGTCACTTGAAGTGCCGACGCCAGTGTCGAGGTCATCGCGTGCAGACGTCTCTGTCGCGAACCAGTCGTCATCTGGGACTTCAGCGCCAGTGTTGCCTTCATCAAGCGCAGAGGCGTCCGCAGCGTCTGTGCCGAGGTCGTCAAGAGCAGCGGACTCGGTCGTCAGCCACGCATCGTCTGCCTCGTCGTCCTCGCCTTGCACTGGCGTCTCTGACACAGCATCGTCTGGGAGGTCCCTCGACTCGAGTGGGTTCGTCTCGGCTGCACTGACATCACCACACTCTTGGTCGTCGTCAGCTGGAGCTTCAGTTAGCCACTCGTCGTCGTGCTGCTGGATCTCTTCAGTGATGTCGGTCGTGACCGAGTACGCTCCTGCTGCAGCCGCTTCCAGCGCATCGTCTGAGACAGACAACCGCAGTGGCGAGTCCAAGCTCTTGCTCTCACTCTCAACAGCGTCTTCGCTCGTGAAAGAACTGGTGATCGCATGGTCCTCAGCACTGGCATCATCGACGTTGTCGTCAAAGGCCGAGTGGTCGTTCGAGAGAAAGTCAAACTCGTCCTCGTCGTCGTTGGTACCAGCAGCAGCAGTGGTCGCTGGCAGCGCAGAGCTTCTCGCGTCATCTGACTGCGTCTCTGAGTCTGCAGGCTGAGAGCGAAGCACTGGCGGCTCCAGTAGACTCGCATCTGCTGCCTCATCGCTCGTCTCCTCCAGGTTGAGACTTGTGGCCATCGACGCCAAAGTGAGACTGTCAGGACCGGATGCAGGAGCGCTCGCTGATGCTGACGACGCCTTGAGCATCTCACGAGATCCACTGGCATCGTTGCTCGTGCCTTTCGACGCATCGTGCACATCCGCATCGCCACTGCTCTCTGGTGCACTCAGGATGCCCCGAAGCTCGCTCGAGCGCAGCGATCGGCAGAACGCGCGAACGACATCCGACCCTGGTGCGTGCGCTTCGAGCTGCGCAAGCAAAGCGCGCAGGCTTTGCTTCACAGTCCCGAGCTTTGCAAATGCCTGTGCACACTCGCTTGCGCGTGCGTGGTCGGCGTAGTCGCGGATCTTGGCAAACAGCGCGTGGCTCTCGCGCTCGTTGAGGATGTCGAGCGCTTCGAGGCTGCTGCGGTACTCCGCGAGCTTCTTTGCGTCGCTGTGTTCGCGCTCGCACATGCGCAGGAGCACGTTCAGAGCCGTGAGCGCAGTCGACAGCTCTTCGTCGGCGTGCGTGAGGAAGTCGGTCACTGCGAGGTCTTGGAGGAAGCTGCTCTCGCGCGTCGCTGGCTTGAGTGGTGACGGCGGTGTCGTAGCGGCAAACATCTTGGATGTGGGCGAAGCCGGTCGCACGACTGGCGAGCGAGAGTCAACGCTTGTGGACATGTTGTCGTTGTCAGAGACCGCGGCTGCCCTGCGTGGGCTCGTGTCGTTGACATTGCTCTTTGCTGGACTCTGACTGCGCGAAGGCAGTGGCTCGATCCGGAACGCGACGACGTCTGGGGCCGCTCGCGCCGGCGACTTGGCTGGGATCGAACTCAGCGATCTCGACAGCTCCGAGTCTCGAGACGCGCCTTCGCTCTGCTGACGACGCTCAGTGCTATTGCCGCTCACGACAACGACAGACTTGGTTCGGTGCGTCATCGCGCTGCCTCCTCCTCCTGCTGTCATGCTTGCTCGCTTCGAGCCGCTGGAGCTGCTTCGGCGCTGAGCTTTCTCCTGCGCGAGCAGCAGCCGCTCTGCGACGCTCATGTTCACGTCAAACGTCGGCCGCGACTTGCGCTTTTGCTCCTGTGAGAGCAGCGTCGTGTCCACTGGCTGGTGCTTTGGCGCACTGAGCTCACTCGCGCGCCGCTGTTGCTGCTTCACGACGCGCGGGTCTGCCGGTGACGCTTTCTTCGCTGGCTTCTTTGGCGACGGCGGTGGCACTGGCGGTCCAAACGAATAGACTGACGTCTTGACCTTTGGCGGCGACGGCATCGCCTTTGCGCGCGATCGGTACCCGACCGCGCGGCTCCGGAGCTCATCTTTTTGCCGCTGCTGCTTGCTATTCAGTGGCTTGCGCGCGTGCTGCGCGCTTGCAGAGTCGCTATCATCGACGCTATTGTCGCCTCGGCTCCATGGATCGTCGTGCTCGTCATTGTTGTAGCTACTTCGGGTCTTGACTGGGACACTCACGTCCTGGAAGCACTGGAGCACGTCGCACGCGCGCGTGGTCCAGAGCGCTTCAAAGCCTGGGAACTGCCCATCGACGTCATAGAGCGCTTTGCCACGCGCTGCAGGCGCTGCTAACGCACTCGTCTTGAGCTTCTTCTCCTTGGAGTGGAGACTCGCTACAGGAATCGACCCGAGCGCTCGGAGCGTCGGAATGAGGTTCAGGATGTGCACGATGTTGCGCCGCTTCTGCCGCTCGTCTGTCTCAACGATCGGGTTCCCATCGAGGTCGACGTGTGTGAGCAGCTTGTTGAGCGACAGCAGCCGCAGCGCAGCGATGTTTGCAATGAAGTTGCTCGCGATCTGCAGGACCTCGAGTTGCACGAGGTGCTCGATGTTCTTCACAGTCTTCATCGCATTGTGGTCGCCATTGAGCGCGCGGAGGTCAAAGACGTGACCGAGGCCCTGGAACGACCGCAGGCGGTTGTGTGCGAGGTCGAGGACCTGGAGCTTTGGGAACCCGACGAGGTCGTCGTCTCCGATCTTTGCGAGGCGGTTCTTTGAGAGGTCGAGCACCGTCGCGCATGGGAATCGGCACTAGGAGCGTCCGTAGCAGTCACACGTGCGTGAGAGCGAGTGTGTGAGAGAGAGCGTAAGAGCAATGCAACGCGCTAGCAAAGAGCCTAGACCTGTACGTACGTCTCTGAGGCAGTCGAGACTCGAGAGTCCGTTCTCCGACAGCGTGAGTGCGACCAAGTTGCGAAACGGCATGTCACTTGGGACGTCCTTGAGCAGCAAGCCGCGCTTGAGCGCCGAGTGCGTGATACACGCGACAGACCGAGACTTGCCGTCTTTCGTCACGTCTGCAATGACTGCGTCAAAGTGCTCGTCGCTCTCGTCGACATCGTCATCGCCGTCGTTCGTCTCAGGCTCAGCAGTGCGCTCGTCACTTGTCTTGGTCAGCGTGAGCCGTGGAGGCACTTGCTGGCGCCGAGACGCGGCAGTGCTGTCTGTCGCCTCGTTCCCTGCTGCGCGGTAGATCAGCGACGACAGGTCCCTCTCATTGCTGCTGCTGGTCGCATCTGACAGTGTATGGGACGCTCGGTGCGCTGGAGCCGCATTGCCTTCGCCGTCCGAGAGCTCGACGATGTCGCTTGTGATCGTCCCAGAGTCCATGCGTCGTCGCCGCTCGGGCTTTGTCGGGAGACTCGCTGCTGCGATCCCTGACGAAGTGCTGTTGCCAGCAGTGATGTGGCTCTCGCTCGCTCGAGTGGTCGAGCGTCCAGTGTCTTCACCCAGTGCCTGGTCACTTGCAGCCATGTCGTCTCCTCCGCCACCACCACCAATCGGCTCGTCGCTCCCGTCTGAGTCGTCTTCATCGTCTGTGAACACATCTTCGTCGCGCCATCGCGGCGACTCAGAGATGACCGAGTTCGCTGTCGACAGCGACGGCGCAGGTCGCTTCTTCTCGGCCTCGTCACTGGTGCGAGGCGCTGCAGCTTGTGCTGGCAGTGACAACAGCTGGCGTGGCGCATCGAGACTGTCGATGTATTGCGAGAAGGATGACGACGACGAGTAGACACTTGCGCGGTCAGGCGAGCTCGCGCCTCGAATGGATGCGACTGGCGCGCCCGTCGATGAAACAGACGACAGTGCTGGAGCACGAGGCGTCTCACGCGCACTAGACTCTGTAGCAGCGATGCTAGCACTCTCTTGCGATTCTCGAGCTGATAATGATGCGAAGCTCTGGAGACTCCGTGCTGCAGCGCTCTTGGCGTCTGGACTACTCGACATTGGCGGTGCTGTTGATGGCAATGAGAGCGGCAGTGGTGGCGGAGGTGACGCTGGCGGCTTGAAGTCGGCTTTCAGCTTCGCTAGCACACTGCTGCTTTGGTCGGAGGAGCTGCTGCGACTCGAGACTGGTGACTGCTGCTGCGAGTGCGTTGGCGACGCAAGCGGCTGTGACGATGGCGGTGGTGGCGGCATTGCCATCGCTAGCTTTGCATTCACACTCGTAGAGTTCGACGCGATCGCGCTCCGTTGCACGCTGCTACTGGACGCAACGGACGATCCGGACGAGACCTGGATGCTCGGCGCGTCAAGTCGCTGCGCGATCGGCTGAGACTGCGCGCGGTGCATGGGCACAGACGCTGATGCTGGCTGTGCGATCTCGACACCACTGTGCGAGAGCTCGCTCAGACCTGCGCTCTTGGCTTTTGTTAACTGCACTGGGTGGTGCTGCTGCCCGAGCGTGGCGTGACGCACTTGCACGAGCGCTTCCCATGGCGGACACGCTGCTTTCTTTGACGGCGACGCCGAGCACTTGGCGAGCAGGAGGTTCTCAAGGTTGATCGCGCTCTTCTGGAGGTTCTCGCTTGACTGCGTGTGCTGCTGCATGAGCATCTTCACCTCCTTTCGACTCGGCTCTGCGCCTGTGAGGAGCTTAAGCACAGCTTTGAATTCGTCTTCGTCGATCCCGCCGGTGCTATTGCGGTCGATCTGCGCGAGCGCGGCGCGGATCTCCACGCGCTTGTCCTCGCGCTTGAGGATCTCAGTGTACTGCGCGAGCTCCTGGAGCACCGTTGCTGAGACTTCGTTGCCTTTGATGAGCACCTGTGTGACGTACCGCGTGTACTCTGGCACGGACGGAATGACCGGGAGCTTCGTTTTTGGGTCGGTCTTGAGCGGCGTCTTCGCAGCGATGATCTGGAGACGGAGGACTTCGAGCAGCGCTTTTGCACCCTGTGCCCAGCACCGGCGCGACAGAGTGAGTGCCACGCACACAACACATGGAAACGAATGCAGGAGACGGCACTACATGCATCGCCTCACATCGTCTGTGATGCGGTTGTCACGCAGGTCGAGGTACGAGATCATGGGCATCTCAAGCAGCGTCTCTGCGAGCGCAATGAGCTGCGGGTCCGTGATGTCCTCTTGCCGAAAGTCGACCGAGTGGAGCTCTTTCTGGCACGAGATCGCTTTGTACACGCTCTGTCGCAGTCCAACGCAAGGGCCAGCGTGCGTGAGTACGTGAGACCCAACGCATGGACTCGGGAGTCTCAAGTCTCAAGTCTCTCACACAAACTTGAGCTTGAGCATTCATTCAAAGCAGTGCGCACACGAACCTTCTCCAAACACGACGGCGTCTCAACGTGCCTCCGCTCAGCGTTCCGAGCGTACACATCGCGGAACCTGCGCAACAGCGAGCACATTCATGCAAGTGTCAGTCTCAACGCAGAACACCGCTCGCACACACGACCGTTCACGACCAAGTCAACAGGAGCCGAGACAGCAGTGCGCGCCTACTTTTTGATGTCCTGGAGCGCTGGCGACCGGAGCTCCTGGATCTTCCGGCGCTTCTGGAAGATGCTGCTCAGCATGAGCGCTCACGTAGGTGCGTCGCACGACGATGGCACTCAACGCTGTGCGAGGACGTCGACGTCGCTACGCAAGTCGCGAAATGGTTTCGAAACGAAGCGACGCACATTTTATCTGGCAGTTTGTATCAAAATTCAAGCAGCTCGACATCGTGGTCTGCAGAGCAGAGCTGCGTGTGTGTGTGTCGTTGATCAACGTGCTCTCTTGGCTGAATGACGCGCGCGCACGGCGCTGACGATGCACAAGATGGAGCGGCTGGTGGCAGCACGACGCTGCTTGTACACTCACAAGTGCGGCACACAGCATCTAGTGCCTCTGACGAAGCAACTGACAAGGACACAGCTACCTTCCAGCTCAAGCAAACGTGCGTCTTCCCTCATCGTGGACTGTGAGATCTAGCTCACTCTTGCTCACGCTCTGTTGTGTCTATCTGCCGCTATTGGCTACCGAGCAGCTACGCGATCGGGTTCCGATCATGTGGTCGCAACCTCGTCGAGTTCCTGAACGAGTCGCTCGTGGTGTACCCGGTCGGCCACCACCTCACGCTCTTCAACACAGAAGCAAACACGATGGAGTTCCTCCATCACACAAAGGGTGTGCGATCGATCCAGTGCTTCCACATTTCACCGAACCGCGAGTTCATCGCCGTCGCAGAGATCCACCAAACAAACGCATCGTCGCCGCCACAAGGAGGATCGAATGCAGCGGCGGCGTCTGCAGTGTCGCCAGCCAAGCCTGCAGCGTCGCTCACACTCAGTGCGCATCTGCACGAGCAGCACCAACAGCACGTGCTCTGTATCTACAAGGCGGCGACGCGCAGTCGCGTCCGGACGATCCCGCTACCGCACAACAGCAGTATCGTATCGATCAGCTTCTCGGCGTGCAACAAGTTCCTCGCTCTGCTCGAAGACGCACCGACGCACAACGTGACGTACTGGAAAGTGAGCACTGCGAAGCTCATGGCGTCGTGCAAGTGTCCCAGCCGCGGCGCGCGGATCCACATCAACCCGAGCAACGCGAGTTACCTCTCGGTCTCAGGTCCGATGGTGCTCAAGTACTGGATCTGGACCAAGAGTGAGTTCAAGATCGGCAACTTCCTTCCGCAGCTCCGCGAGCAAGAGCACGTCGTGGACCACGTCTGGACAAAGGAGTACATGATCGCACTGTCAGAAAAAGGCTTGCTCCTGTGCTTCCGCACGTCGGCCGACTACACAAGTGTCGACCTCGTGCACTCGTACCGGTGTCACCACCTCTCGTTCGTGCGCATGGAGTGCATCACAGTGCACGCAAAGGGCTTTGTGCTTGGAGGCTCGGCGGGGTTCTTCAGTATCTACGAGAGCTCGGTACGAACAGAGGCTCGCATGTGCCGATGAGCCGCGAGCGGAGCTGATTCATCTCGACTGTGTGTGTGATGGCGCTGCGCAGGACGACCCAAAGGACCCGTTCGCGCTCGTGCGCAACGTCTCGGTCGGCGACGTTGCGTTCGAGAGCATTGCGGTCTCTCCGAGCATCGAGACGATCGTTGCGTGCACCAAGAGCCAGGAGCTGCTCACGTTCGCTATGAGCTCCATTGACACAGTGCAAGAAGATCGAGTGGACTACCGCGAGTTCACGCGCCATGTACGTCTCTGTGTATGTCTGACACTGCCTCGCACTGGCACGCACGTCCTCTAGGTTGACTATGTTCGCTTGCTCGCTCCGTCACAGGGCTACCAAGTCGGCGGCATCGTCCAAGTCGACACGTGCATCCAGCGACCGATCGTCGCGTCCTGCAGCACGGACAAGTCCGTGCGAGTGTGGAACTACGAGCTCAAGCAGTACGAGGTGCTGCACGCGTGCTCGGAAGAGCCGCAAGCGCTTGGGCTCCATCCATGTGGCTTCCAAGTCGTTGTTGCGTTCAAAGAGCGCGTTCGCGTGTACAACATCCTCGTCGAGAGTCTCCGACAAGTGCGCGAGCTCTCGATCAAGTCGTGCCGCGCCGTGCAGTTTGCACGTGGTGGACACTTGTTTGCGTGTGCGTCAGGTCTCACAGTCCTCGTCTTTCGGAGCTACACGGTGCGTCGCTCGTCTTGTTCACAGCCACAGCAGCGCTCGTGTCATGCAAGCGGTGGCAACTGACGTTGCAACGCTGTTGACGCCGCGTTTGGTGCTGCGATGCGCACAGTTTGAGCTCGTGCACACGTTCTCTGGACACATTGGCGCCGTTCGCTGCCTCACGTGGAGCAGCGACGACGTCTTTCTCTACTCGGCAGCGCACGACGGCGCAGTCTATCGCTGGAACGTCACGACAGGTGCGCTCCGACTGGCGCTCTCGAGCCTTTCACAGCTCTTTCGAGCTCACACACACAACTCACCTATGCTGTCTTCTTACGTCTCACTAGGCGGTCGCTCAGACGAGATGCAGTACGTGGTGAAGCAGTGCCAGTACGCAGCGCTCGTAGTCGACGAGCGCGACGCGAAGGTCGTCGTCGCTGGCGGGAGCGACGGCAAAGTGCGCGAGATCACCGCTGGGGAAGAGACGACTGTCATTGACTTGGCGCCAGGTGTGTGCATCACGTCCATGGCGCTCACGCGCGACAACAAGCGGCTCTTTGCAGGCACGAACATCGGGAGTATCCTCGTGTATGCGTGGCCGCTGAGCAGCAAGAGCAACAGCAGCGCTGTCATCGAGTGCTTCGCACACGCGGAGGCGGTCGCGCACATGACGATCACGGAGGACCACGAGAGTCTCCTCACGTGCTCGGACGACGGCAGCGTCAGCGTCTTCAAGCTCAGCAGTACTAGCAGCAGTGCTAGTGCAGACGCTCCACTTGCAAGCAGTAGTGCGGTCGAAGGATTCCCAGACAGCGCTACAGCGGCGACGCCATCGACCGAGCTCCTCAAGCAGCAGGAGAAGAAGAAAGCGCTCGTGGCATTCGCTGACGCGACGCTCATTGCGCGAGACGACCTCGACGAGCGCCACGCTGCGCTCATGGAGCTCCGGCAGCGATACGACCAAGTGAAAGCCGACGTCGAGTTTGCGCTCCACCGCAAAGAGAATGAGTGGGTCGACCGCTTGCGCATCGTGAAGGAAGAGTGCGAAGCGCTCGTGGTCCAAGAGCGCTTGCGGTACGAAGAGCTAGAGGCGCGGCACCAGCTCGCAGGACGCAAGCACATGGAAGAGCTCGCGCAGCGCGAAGCAAGTCATGTCAAAATGACACAGGAGCTCGAGAACCAGTACGAGCGCAAACTCGCGCACGAGATCGCGCGGTACGACGCACTGTCCGAGACGCTCGAGCAGACGCGGCAGCGGTGCGAAGCGCTCATTGAGTCACAAGACGCACAGCATCGCGGGACGCTCCACGTCGAGCGCAAGGCGTCGTACGCGCGCACGAAGGAGCAGAACGACGTGATCAAGCGCCTCCATGACGACCTCAAGTACAACCATGTCAAGTTTGAAGAAGTGCTGCACCAAGAGGAGACCGAGTACGAGCAGGAGCTCGAGCGCGCGCGCGCGTCGTACGAAGCGCAGCTCGAGCGCGAGCGCCAGAACACTGCAATCAAGCAAGGGCAAGTGAGCGCAACAAACACAAAGCTCGAGTCGCTCACGAAGAAGATCCAAGAGCTCAAGGCGTCGTCGCATGCGCGCGACATGCTCTTTGCGACCGAGCGCGCCAAGACTGCGAAGCTCGAAGCGACGCTCGCGCACTATGAGCAGCACTTTGACACGTGCAAAGTCTCGCTCGCAGACAAAGACAAAGCGATCCACGGCTTGCAGTCGTCGAACCGCGTGCTCGAGAACTTCCGATCCGTGCTTCACCACCGGATCGACAACCTCGAAGTCGAGAAAGCGCCGATGCAAGCGCACGTGACGACGCTCGAGGGCCACATCGCCGACATGCAGACCGAGCTCGTGGACGAGTTCAAAGCGAAAGGTGCGATCGCAAAGGATGTTGAGCGCAAAGACGCCAAGATCAAGATGCTGCTGCACGAAGTCAAGATGCTGCGACAGAGCACGCTCAAGAAGGAGTACGCCGTGAGCGAGATGACACGCGAGCTCACGCGCTTGGCGCAGCTCACAAACTTCAAAGACATGGACGCTGCAGTGAAGGACGCGTACCGGACGTTCGTGATCGGCGAGCACGTGCACAAGAAGCCGCCGAAAGCCATGGCGCTCCTTGTTGCATCCAAGCCGGACGAGACGAGCACTAGTGGTAGTAGTAGTAGTGTGAGCAAGAGTGCGGCGAAGCTCAAGAGTTCGTTCGCGGCTGGAGCGAGTGCGAGCGACAGCGTATCATCGTCGCCTGCAAAGCGCGGCGGTGGGACGCCACAGCTGCTGCGAGGCTCGACTGCGCCGTCGCCAGTGAAAGGGAAGCTCGGACGCACTGACCAGCTCACACAAGCCGCGCAACAACAGCAGCAGCAAGGTCCCAGTGGCTCGAGTAGTGCGACGGACGAAGCGCTCGGGTACGACTGCAAACAGGCAGTGGACGAGTCGGTCAAGCAGATGGAGTACATGAGCCGCACGATCCAGACACTGCGCAACGCGCTCGAGAACACAAAGCTCAAAGCCGATCGCATTCGGCGCGACTCGGTCGCAGAAGGGAGCATTCTCATTGACGAGTGCAACAAGCTCCGAAAGGAGAATAAGCGCCTGCACATGAAGATCCGCGAGCTCGAGCACGCACTCAGCGCTGGCGGATTGCGGTCGCCGCCACCATCGATGCCGGCATCGAGTAGCACACCAAGCAAAGAGATGCAAACAAGCGCATCTTGTCCAGAGCTCTTTACACCGCTGCAGCTGTCGCCAGAGAGTGACTTTGGTCTCGACGCGAGCACATGGAGCACGCAATTGAAGGTGCTCGTGCCACTCGCATCAACGCCACTCACGAAACAACAACAACAGCAGCGCAACTATCCAGGGAGTCTCCCGCGCGCGAGTGGTGCATCGCTGAGCTCGCGCCATGGCGGCACAGGGAACAACATGCTCCCGTTCGCGCGCCTCGAGCTCGAGCGCGAGAAGCGCAGCGGCCGCGCGACCAAAGTCGACGACCTCGCACAGCTCGTGGAGCACCAGCGCAAGGAAATCCAGCGCTTACAAGGGCAAGTGCAGCTCCTCTTGACGACTGGCGAGTCGAGCGGTACGTGTGTGCATCGCAACATCGATCTTCATCCGTTCACAGGATCGACCGTTCATTCAACGCGCTAGCCACGCGCTCTCCATTGTGTGGCCAATAGAGCCACAATGCGGCAGTGTTCGTACCCTGCTAGTGTCGAAGGAGCACTCGTCGCCGTCGTTCTCGCTGCCGTCGCCATCCGACCTCACTCGCGCATCGCCGATGACAACTTCGCGGCACATGGGTGGACTGCGGCCGATCCACGTGCAGGCATCCGCGCCACTGCATTCGTCGTTTGTGCTCACACCGAACGAGCAGCAGCAGCAATAGCGACAGCAGCACTGCATGTATCATGACTATCATGAGATGCGCGCCTCCTCAATGCACTGGCGCTCGTGAGTGAACAGAGAGGTGTGGCCGATCTAGTTTCAAAGCTCGTCGTCGGCTGGCACATGAAGATGACGATGCAAGCGTGCTGCTCCGTACGTGCACGTGGGCGAGCATATGAATGTACGCGTGGCAACCAAGAGCTCAGAGAGAGCTGGTGTCATGAGCGAGTCCAGGAGATCGGCCAGACCGACAACAACCAGACAGACAGACAGACAACCACCGTTTCGGATCAGCCAAGTGCACGCAACTTGCTCGACAATCGATCGAGGGCTAGTGGCGAGTCGAGTGTCGACAACGACAGGAGATGGCGTGAGCGTGAGCTTGGACGGACCGACAAGCAGACAAACAAACATGGATGGATGAATGAAAGGACGGAGGCCCAGACGTTGGAGGCACAAAGAGCGAGACTCGAGTGCTCGGGCGAATCTTTGCGAAGCCATCTCACGGTTTCATTCATTCATTTGCCACTCGAGAGCGAGCGGATCCATCTGACCTTGACGTGCATCTTGGAACTCGGTTGGCGCTGCGTGTGTCGAGAGCGCGCTATGCGTCAGCAACATACTCGAGCTGCTGCACACATGGGTTGATGATACTGTGTCGCTCGCTGCACATGCTGGCAATGGCAATGCTGGCGAGAACGAACGAGGGCTAGTAGCGCAAGGACTGCTTGATTCACTCACTCGGCAATGCTAGGCTAGGTCTTCACATCCAGCTCGGTTGATCCTCGCGGCGATTCTTTCCACGTTTCACCAAGGACGCACAGACAAGGTAGACAGACAGACAGACAGCAGCAGCGACACCTGCGTCGACTTGGTCGTCGTCGTGGCCAGTGCCTCCAGACAACAACAGCAGGAGCACAAGCAGAGAGAGAGAGAGAGAGCAATGTTGACACTCACTACTCCATCATATGCTCAAATTGTTCTGGTTGTTTACACGAACACCAGATGGTGAGTATGTTGCGCTTATGGCGTTTGACTCGACACAACTTGAGTTTGTATGGAGAAGCGTATTCTGTCTGATATCGTCGTCTCTGTGCGCGTGTCGCGCGTGTGTCGACGCATGCTCAGGCGGATGTTGACCCAATCCGCGCCATCATCACGACGACGCTCCGATCGCTCCGATCGCTCCGATCGCTCGACGATGATGATCGAGATCGAGATCGATCCGCGAGTCTGGCACACGATAGCTCTTGCTCTTGTTCTTGGACAGTGCGTCCTTGCGCACGAGCGCTCGTGCGTGTCGAGGGAATACACTACGCGAGGTGCTCCCTTTCTTTTCTACGCTATATATCTTGCCACACCGACTCTGTGTGTGAACTCTGTGTAGCTATGTAGGCGTCGATGTGCTCGACATGGTCGAGGCGAGGTGAGCTCGGTTCTTAGTTCTTAGTTCTTTGCCAAAGTGATCCATCGATCTCAAGGCAGACTGCATATACATACACTTTTGTCTATCGTTCGATCCTCAAGTCGTCTTTGTATAGATGCTTTTCCGAGCTGGTCGAGGCACCTTGGAAGCGTTGAGCGCACCTTGGACGCTCGCGCTCGTAGTCCCAAGCCCGATCTTTCTTCGTGCTTGCTGGTGCAGCAGCGCAAGCTACTATCAAGTCCTTGCTGCTGCTCATGATCCTGGGATCGGCACTCGTTTCTGGTCGTTTGGTTCCTCGCGCAATCATCCCATCCGAGTAGCAGAGCCTTGAGAGCCTCGTGAGCTTGGCTCGTACACGGAAATAGGGGACAGTAACAAACAGCAGCTCAAAAAAGAAGACGCCATCAGGCCAAGTTCGCTCAGACGCCTCGCTCGATCAGTCCCGATCGATCGGTCTCTCGAGGCGTCCTGTGCTGCTACGCGCATCTCATTCCAACTTGCGACCTGCTGGTGCGCCCCCATAACCACCACACACAACGGCACGAAGCAACCAACGCCGCTGCCTGCCGTCGCTTCCAGGACTCGCTCACACAGCTCACAGCCAGTTTCCCCGCACTCGACGCACTTGCGAGCGACCATCACTCTGCTCATTCGCTCGCTCGTCGTCGTCTCTCGTCTCTCGTCGTCTTTGTTGTCACAACACACACAGACTACACGCAGACGAGCGACTGCGAAGAACCTGGAAGAAAGTGTCTGCGCGAGAGAGTACTGTAGCTGCGCCTGCACCTGCACCTACACTTGAGAGAGACATACAGCGCGCCGAGTCGAGTCGCCACTCCAACACTCGCCGCCGCACGCACACACAGCAGCAACAGAACAACAGCAGCAGCAGAGACGCGCTGAGCTGAGCCGACTTGACCGCACCTGCCGTCCATCGATCGATCGATTCATCCATCTATCTATCTATCGCTCCACACACACGCGCGCGCTCTCGGCATCCATCCATCGAATCTCATCGACTGAGCAGCACAAAGCACCAAAGCAGCCGCCACCATCGTCTCTGGACCCATCAGTTGCGAATTCGCCGTGCACGACGCACGAGAAAAGCCTTCGATCCGCCTCACACAGTCACACAGCCACACACAGCACGATGGACCTCGCGATCCGCGTGAACGTGCGCTACGCCGCGCCGCCAAACTCGCAGATCAAGGACGCACTGCGTTTGTTCAAGAGCCCGCGCTGGGTCCAGTCGATCATCCGGTACATCATGCCGCAGCTCAACAGCGTCTCGCCGGCCGCAGTGCACGTGATCGACGCGCTCCAGCACGCGACTGTCGCGCCAGCGCACGATGCAGCGAGCTGCGTTGTGTGCATGGACGCCATGAAGAGCGCATGCGTCGAGCTGCCGTGTCGCCACCAGTTCCACGCGCACTGCATTGAGCCGTGGCTCAAGATGCACAGCACGTGTCCAACGTGCCGCTACCAGCTCCCAACCGACGCGTACACGAACTACAGCGTCTACGCGATCAACACCACGATCATCCTGCAGCAATCACAGGCGCGCATGCCGACAGCCGAGCTCCTCGAGCTCCCAGCAAGCAACCAGATCATTCGCGCCGTCGTGAACGCGCGCGTGCGACGAAACGCACCGATCGACCCAAACGCGCCGCTCTCGTCAACGTCGTCGGCGGTCACGAGCGACCAGCAGGTCCCAGTCACCGCAGTCGAGCTCCCACTGCTCGTCCAGGACGCGCCAGTGATGAACGCCAGTGTGCTCCAGCGCGGCTCGGAGCTGACTGCGACATTGCCGCCGTGTATCAGTGAGCCAGTCGTGCCGGTGCTGCAGCGCAACTCGGCGCGTCGACGATGCCGTGACGACGACGTCGCGCGCATGAACAAGCGCACGCGTCTGAGCGACGCCGCCGCCGCGACGGACGAGCAGCAGCAGGACCTCTCGACGTCGGTCTGATGCACCAGCAGGTTCCAATTTAGTAGAGACACCTTATTATGCCTCACGGCGCACTAGCGAATACAGCACTGTACCAGTACATGTTGCCTCCTGTCGTTACGCTCATGTAGCCGCTGCTCAGAACTCCAAAGTCTGCTCCGTCACGCGCACGCGCAGCGACAGCATGCGCACAAGCTCAAACAAGTCGCTCGCTGCTTCGCTTGTTGCGTTCGGTGGATGGCGCACGAGCCACGCAACGAGCTCGTTGAATGGCGCAACGAGCGCCACGAGCGTTGACGATGGCTGCTGGTGTGTACTGCTGGCGCTCGTCTCGCTCGCAATCAGCAGCACGACACAGACGACGTGGAGCAGCATGACGTACTGGTCGTCGTCACCGCGATCGTCCATCGTGAGCGCAGTGTCGTGCACGACCGCGGCGCCACTCGCACACGCCAGCGGCAGCAGGAACGCGAGCGCACGTCGCCACTCGCTCGCGTGCGGCACGCTGTGTGCAGTACGTGCGCTGTTACTACTATCACGCAACGCGCTGTCTTTCTCTAAGAGCAGGTTCACGAGCATGCCGAGTGCCAGCGTGAGCGTCGGGAGGCTCGGACGATCATCTACATCAGCATCCGCACGGCTACCGTCCTTGCTCACGCCGGCGCAGAGGACACAGGAGAAGCGCAGCAAGCGCCGGAGCACTGCGACATCGCCGTGTGCGAGCGCAGCTGCACCGTCTGGCGTCGCGCTGAGCTGGAGCAAGCCTGGAAGCAAAAAGTGGAGCGGATCGACGCTTGTTGTTCGTGCAGCGCCTTGGCCAGCGGCGTCGTCATCGTCCACCCCCACGATTTCGTCGTCCGAGTCCAGTTCGTCGTCTGAATCCATTTCGCTAGCGAGAGTAGGAGTGGCCATTGGCGGCACTGGACTAGCACGAGCGAGTGGCTCGTAGAGCACGAGGAACGGCACGAGCGCAACGAGCTCCGCCATGCACGCGTCCGGATCTTCCGCGATCCACGCGCTGACCACACGCACGCTCGCGTACACGACCGCGTCGAGCTGCGTGACCGACGCCGCGCCGCGCGCCTGGAGCTCGCGGAACCGGTGCGTCTGCATGTACTCGCGCGCGAGCGTGAGGAACTCAAAGACGACGCCGAACGTCTGCACGAGCGCGTGCTTGAGGTCGAGCAGGACGTCGTACGGCAGCATCGGCGGCGAGTCATCGTCGTCGTCAATATCGTCGTCGCCGAGACTCGCAACGAGCGTACTGATCGCCATCTCGACGATGCGAAAGCACACTGGGAGCATGCAGAGCGCACGCGCGACTTCGCGCTCCTGCCGCTCGGCTTCGTCCACATGCTCGACCTGCTTCTCCTCCATCTGCACGAGCGCAAGCTCAACGTCGTCGAGCATCAGCTTGATCTGTGTGCGCCACACCAGATTATCATTCCATACATAGATACCGTTGTTAGTGTATCAGTCCATTCGACTGGGACAACAGGCACACACATCCGACTGACGCAGTGCGCTGGCACGTACCTCGATCGACACGAGCTTGACGACAACGAGGAGGAACTTGCTTCCAGACACTGCTGCTGTCGGCGTCGTAGTCGTAGTGCTGGCTGATGCCTCAGTGGATTCAGACGCGAGCAGCCACGACGGTCCTGCGTGCTCCATGAGACTCTGAACGAGCTGGAGACACGCGTCGCGCTCTTGGTGCGGCCACTTGGACTGCAGGAACCGGAGCACGCCCTGCTGCACGATGTCGAGGTGTGGACGCACCAGTAGGTCGAACGACACGCTCCCACACTCGATCTGAGCCATGAGCTTGCTCAGCACTGTGAGCACTGCGAGCGACACGCGACCGCCGTGGGCGAGCGCCAAGCTGCTGCAGATGAACGCAACGTCTGTAGCAGACAGCGTCGTCCAGAACACGGCGTCACTCGCGAGCTGGTCGAGTAATGCCCAGAGCGCTGCGACGGTCTTGATCAAGGCGTTCGTGTCGTCACTGTCCGTCGTAGCTGCTGATGTCTCACGTGAGCGCGTCTTGAGCACACTGAGAGCTTGAGTGAGCACGCTCGCTGTCAAGAGGAGCTGCAAGCGACAGCATGAGCACGAGCATGAGCACGAGTGTGCGTATGAGGTCTAGCAGGAGTATGAAAGTAGGAGAGAAGAGCACGACAAGCACAGCAACGTACGCGTTTGCCCTTGTCGGTCGCTGCGACGCCTTGCAAGATACCGACGCAGTCCTCCTGTGCCTGCGATGCTGTGCGAGACGACTCGAGCTGCTCGAGCAAGAACCGAATGAGCTGCTCGTCTGCGAACGCCGCCGCGACTTCGGCGTCGCTGCAGAAGCTGTCGAGACAGCGCACCACAAACGCAGCGCAGTGAGCAAGACTGCTGATGAACAAAGCATAGCAGAGAAGCACATTCTACGTGACGTACGTACCTAGCAATGAGGTTGAGTCCGAGCGTCTGGAACGTCGACAGCGCGTCCGCCTCTGTCTCGGCTCCTGCCAACGCACACCAAGCACATAGCGTACGTGAGTACGTGAGACCTGGAGTCAGCACGCATATGCATGTATCGATCCACGTGATTGCAGGCGCACCTCGTGTATGCAGTAGTCGCAGAAAGAACTTGGCACCGACAGTCGCGAGCACTTGGCGCCGCACTTGCTGCAGCCGTTCGAGCGACAGGTCGTTGAGCTTCGCGACCATGAGCAGTCCTGCAAACTTGTGCTCGTCCGACTTGCCTTGCAGCACACGCAGACAGTGCTGCACTTGCTGTTCAGCAGCAGCAGCAGCAGTGGGACTCGTTGCATCGCTCGCTATCGCAGCAACTGACGCTGCGCGCGACGCGTCTTCGTCGAACGTCGCCATGTTGTTGTCGTGGCTGCTGGATTTGAGAGCCACAAACAATTTCTGATACGATTGGCTTAGTGACATAAGTCAGGGAATAGAGTGGCAAGCTCGATAACATGGCTACAGTCATTACGGCTCGACTGCTACTTCGTGTGTGTGCGCTTGCTTCATCGCTGCTTGCTTGGCTGACTGTGATGGC
Source organism: Globisporangium rhizosaccharum (assembly GCA_023333795.1). Classification (NCBI taxonomy): domain Eukaryota; phylum Oomycota; class Peronosporomycetes; order Pythiales; family Pythiaceae; genus Globisporangium; species Globisporangium rhizosaccharum. Next base: position 74 of record JAASFN010000400.1, on the reverse strand, counting down.
ATGGTATATCATGACATGGTATGTGATGACATGGTATGGGTGCTGCAGGTTCCACGTCGATGACTTGTCGTCTG
>JAASFN010000399.1:0-21650 GCA_023333795.1 Globisporangium rhizosaccharum | reverse complement strand
ATTCAAAGAACCAAAGGGATACACAACGTGAGGTACTGACCACCACCCTGGGAAGCGTGCTACCCCTTCTCGCAACCCAGACACCCTCCGGCTCAAGGTCGCTCAAGGTCGCACCAGGACGCTCAAGGACGCTCAAGGTTGTTCAAGTCTGCCCAAGAGATCTCCAGTCAGCCGAAGACTCCAGATCACCCCCAGAACTTCCCCAGAGCCTCTGGATTCCCAGATTTTCCAGAGTCCCCGGGCGAAGCACACTACCCGCATTGCGCACCAGCTCAACGTCTACTTAGGAACTGCGCACTACTTCATCACAACTGGAGTGTGTGCCAGGATATGCCCAAAATTTCTTAAGGCACATCATCACACGCGACTCAGGTGTCGACTCAGAGGGTGGCGATGAGGATGACCCGGTGCTCTACATTGCCTCCTTTTAACACCAAATATTCTATTGCGCGGTTTTGGACACACGGTGCTTGAACTGACAGATTTCCTGATCAAAACATATGTTGTTACAACTCCACCAATCTACGCTAAGACACATAACCCTAAACGATCTCAAAACACGCCAAAAAGACACGTGTTTGCGAAGCGCGCAACTCGAAAACTATCACTAATCAGAGCATACAAACAAAATTAGTCGATTCCGCTTGAAAAACTGCCCGCATATCAAACTGTCGCATGGACATTATAAATTACTTGCACACGAAAAATTCGTCGAAACACCGTCCGAGGACATATGGTCAGGATAATCACGAGCAAGGAGCCAGGGAGCCTGTGATGACCTCGGTCAGCGTGGTCATCCCGCCTTTGCATACAATTTCATCAATTTTAGAGCTATCTTCAAATGCATCAATATAAGTGCTCAATCATCAATTTCATCGAATCAATGTCAGTAATCTATCATGAATGTAATCTATCATCAGTGTCCGTGAAAAATACACAGGAGCACACACGCGCCGACGCGAACTCGGTCTTGATGTGCACTCCAAGACGCCCACACAGCCGATATAGTACTCGTTGAGAAGCCGAGACACTTGTGTACATGATCGCGCACGTCTCCTTGCCAGTAGGACGGTTGCTCTCCTTTTTTTCGGGCAATGTAGGCGTAAGTGCGAGCGACAAGGTGGCGTTCTTGAGGGACAAGTGACCTGTCGGTCGGCATGTTTTGCAATGACAAGCAAGCTCTCAGACTTGGCAGCACGCACACGTGGAGAACAAACACTGCAGAACACAACCATGCAATGGTAGGTCGCACAGGTGCGAGGACGAGCAGCTATCATCAGAACATTTTCAATGTAATTTATCATCAATATCAGTCATCTATCCGAATTTTATGCACTGTGGTAGTGAAATTTGGTGTGGCTGTGTAGACGCGTCACCGCGACGCGTCACCCATCCTCTCTATGCGTGACATAGAGTCCAATTACGCAAGATAGACAACCTGAGGACATCATCTATATAGATGGTGGCATCAAGGTTCGCGATGACGCGCCGTGTTCACTATCGAGGCGCGTCATCGCTATCCTATCTATATAGGTGATGTCCTCGAGTTTTACATACAAATCGCAAGATGTCGTCTGCCTCTCATCATGCGTAATACCTACAATCTATCCTTACCTTTGCCCTTGAGCATTCTGGTAGTGATAAAACACAGGACCCGAAGCGCCCCCTTTTGCTCGCTGCGCTCATTCGTGGTTTTGCTCGTTTGTGGCGACGACGACGAAAGCGCTGCATCTGCTCGCTGCTTCCGACCTGCGTGTCGGCTGGCTGGCGTCTGTGCAACACACCATTGAGCCAACCTCTGTATCACCACCACATCCGTAATAGCATCATGGGCTGGGAGAACCCGATCGAGAGCGACACGGAGCAGGACGAGCATGGCGGCATGGGGCTGCTCCCAGGCGCGAGCGTCTCGCAAGAGGACGCGTGGGCCGTGATCAGCAGCTACTTTGAAGAGAAGGGTCTCGTGCGCCAGCAGCTCGACTCGTTCGACGAGTTCATCCAGAACACGATGCAGGAGCTCGTGGACGACTCGCGCTCGATCCGCATTAACCCCGAGGCGCAGTACGCGCCGGGGCAGAACAAGGCGAACACCGACACGATCTACAACATCTCGTTCGGCCAGATCTACTTGTCCAAGCCGACGATGACCGAGGCCGACGGCTCGACGTCCGTCATGTTCCCGCACGAAGCGCGCTTGCGCAACCTCACGTACGCTGCGCCACTGTACGTCGACGTCGTGTGCCAGAAGTACCAAGCGCCGGCGAGCGGACCGGCGAACCTCGAAGACATGGACCCGTACGACCAGGTCGAGACGCCAAAGGAGTTCATCGGCATGGTGCCGATCATGCTGCGTTCGCAGTACTGCGTGCTGACGCACAAGACGGACAAGGAGCTGACGGAGCTGAACGAGTGCGTGTACGACCAGGGCGGGTACTTCATCATCAACGGCAGCGAGAAGGTGCTGATCGCGCAAGAGCGCATGAGCAACAACCACGTCTACTGCTTCCGCAAGACCGGCGCGTCCAAGTACAGCTGGGTCTGCGAGACGCGGTCGCACGTCGAGCACGGCGTGCGCCCCACGAGCACGATGTACGTCCAGATGTACCAGCGCAGCGGCGGCAAGAGCGCGATCACAGGCAACCAGATCCGCGCCGTGATCCCGTACATCCGGCAGGACATTCCGGTCGTGATCATCTTCCGCGCACTTGGCTTCGTCGCAGACCGCGAGATCCTTGAGCACATTTGCTACGACTTCTCGGACGCCGAGCTCATGGAGCGCTTCAAGCCGTCGCTCGAAGAGGCGTTCGTGATCCAGGAGCAGGAGGTCGCGCTCGACTTCATCGGTCGCCGTGGCTCGGCGATCAACGTGAGCAAGGCCGACCGCATCCGCTACGCGCAGGACATTCTGCAGAAAGAGATGCTCCCGCACGTCGGCGTCGAGGACCATAACGAGACGAAGAAAGCCTACTTCCTCGGCTACGTCGTGCACAAGCTCCTCATGTGCTCGCTCGGCCGCATTGGCGAAGACGACCGCGACCACTACGGCAACAAGCGCCTCGACCTTGCCGGTCCGCTGCTCGGCGGGCTCTTCCGCATCCTCTTCAAGAAGCTCACGAAGGACGTGAAGACGTTCCTGCAGAAGTGCGTGGACAACGGCAAAGACTTCAACCTCACGCTCGCGATCCGCTCGCGCACGATCACGAACGGTCTGCGGTACTCGCTCGCAACGGGCAACTGGGGCATGCAGAAGACCGCGAGCAAGGCCGGTGTGTCCCAAGTGCTCAACCGCTTGACGTACGCGTCGTCGCTCTCGCACTTGCGTCGGCTCAACACGCCGCTCGGACGCGAAGGCAAGCAAGCGCAGCCGCGCCAGCTCCACAACACACACTGGGGCATGATCTGTCCGGCCGAGACGCCGGAAGGTCAAGCCGTCGGGCTCGTGAAGAACCTTGCGCTCATGGCGTACATCTCGGTCGGGTCGCCGCAAGCGCCGATCCTCGAGTTCCTCGAAGAGTGGGCGACCGAGAACCTCGAGGAGATCAAGCCGCAGATCATTCCGCACTCGACCAAGATCTTTGTGAACGGCAACTGGGTCGGCGTGCACCGCGAGCCGAACGAGCTCATCCGGACGCTCCGATCGCTGCGCCGGTGCGTCGACATTGACGCTGAAGTCTCGGTCATTCGCGACCTCATGAACAAAGAGCTGCGCATCTACACAGACGCTGGCCGCGTGTGTCGCCCGCTCTTCATTGTCGAAGACAACCAGCTCCTGCTGCAGAAGGAGCAGGTCGTAAAACTCCAGAACCACAAGATCACGAACTACCGGTGGCACAACTTGCTCACGGACGGCGTCGTGGAGCTCATTGACACGGAGGAAGAAGAGGTTTGCATGATCGCCATGGAGCCAAAGGACGTTGGCGCCGGCTCGCAAGTGCACACGCACTGTGAGATCCACCCGTCGATGATCCTCGGTATCTGCGCGAGCATCATTCCGTTCCCAGATCACAACCAGTCGCCGCGTAACACGTACCAGTCGGCCATGGGCAAGCAGGCGATGGGCATCTACTGCTCCAACTTCCGCGCGCGCATGGACACGATGGCGAACGTGCTCAACTACCCGCAGAAGCCGCTCGTGACGACGCGCGCGATGGAGTACCTCCACTTCCGCGAACTGCCGTCTGGAATCAACGCGATCGTCGGCATTGCGTCGTACACGGGCTACAACCAGGAGGACTCGCTCATTATGAACCAGAGCGCGATCGACCGCGGTCTCTTCCGCTCGACGTTCTACCGCTGCTACGTCGACCAGGAGCGCAACAAGAGCCCAATGGGCGCCGGTGGTGCTGGCGGCAGCAACTGTGAAGAGTTTGAGAAGCCGTCGCGCGAGAACTGCTTGGGACTGCGCCACGGGAGCTACCACAAGCTCGACGCTGACGGTCTCGTTGCGCCTGGGACGCGCGTGAGCGGGAACGACATCATCATTGGCAAGACGTCGCCATTACCGACGTCTGAGGACTCGTCGCTCGAGCAGCGGCACCAGAAGCGCGACGCGAGTACTGCGCTGCGGTCGCACGAGAATGGCATCATCGACAGCGTGATGCTCACGACGAACGCCGACGGGTTCAAGTTCACAAAGGTGCGCTTCCGCAACATCCGCATCCCGCAGATCGGCGACAAGTTTGCGTCGCGTCACGGACAGAAAGGCACGATCGGCATGACGTACCGCCACGAAGACATGCCGTTCACGGTCGAAGGCATCACGCCCGACATCATTGTGAACCCGCACGCCATTCCGTCGCGTATGACGGTCGGGCACTTGGTCGAGTGTCTCCTCGGCAAAGTGTCGTCGCAGACTGGCGACGAAGGTGACGCGACGCCGTTCACGGACGTGACGGTCCAGGCGATCGCCGACACGCTGCACAACCTCGGGTACCAGAAACACGGGAACGAAGTCATGTACAGCGGTCACACTGGTCGGCGTCTCACGGCGCAGATCTTCATTGGTCCGACGTTCTACCAGCGCCTGAAGCACATGGTCGACGACAAGATCCACTCGCGCTCGCGCGGTCCCGTGACGATGCTCACGCGCCAGCCGATGGAAGGTCGTGCGCGCGAAGGCGGCTTGCGCATGGGCGAGATGGAGCGCGACTGCCTCATCTCGCACGGCTCGGCGAACTTCCTCATGGATCGCCTGTTCGCCAACTCGGACGCCTACCGCGTGCACGTGTGCGACATCTGCGGCATCATTGCGATCGCGAACCTCCGGAAGATGACGTTTGAGTGCCGCACGTGCCGCAACAAGACGCAGATCTCGCAAGTGCACATCCCGTACTCGTGCAAGCTGCTCTTCCAGGAGCTCATGTCCATGTCGATTGCCCCGCGCCTCTTTACGCTCGGGAACCCGAACCTGGTCCAAGCGCGCGGCTAAGTGAGGTGGCGACGTGAGGTAGCGACGTCCTCGAGCAGGTCCAGTCCGGTTTGGTCGTCTCGAGTGTTCTGTAGTGGACAAGAACGTCGCTAGGACTCGCGAGTATGCGGTGGAGCGAGAGTGTCGAGCGTCCGAGTCGTGGTGCAGCAGTGGATCAGGCGATTGACGACAACCAGGCGACTCGCAGGACGACTGGCGAGCACACAGCAGCACTGACGCATTTGACCGAGCTGACTTGGCTTTGATATTCTGCATTGCATAGCTTCGTACGTAATACAACAACCAGCACACTGTGTCCTCTATTCACCACGCTGTTCGAGCTCCAGCGCATTGATGGATGTGCAAGTCGATCGATCGAGAGAGAGAGCGCGTGCGCAGTGCTTCGGAGGATGCAGGAGAAGGTGGTCAGGTCGAGCGAGTGCTTCACGAGGTTGTTGTTGCCGAGCAAGTCGAGTCGTTGTCGATTACGGACAATTCTGGTGGAGTTCGAATGTGCTGACGCTATTACAAATGCAAATTATAATCGATACGACGAGGCAGAGAGCACAAAGCCTGTCGTCTTGACGCGCGGGCGTTCTCTTGCTCACGTTACATACATCCAGTTTCGCCGCGTCATTAGCCAACGCGCGCTCTCGGTGCTGCACTGTGCGTGAGCGCTTGCTGTTGTCACCACCTGCTGCTCGACGACGACGAGCGAGCACAACCACATCCGCCACGACCTCCTAGAGCGTACGCCACCACCGACGACACCAGAGAGAGACCGCTGCATATACGATGCTGGACGCGCACGCTGGACTCGCGTGGGTGCGCGACGAGATCGCGTCGCTCGCTGCGGAGCTGCAGCCGGCGCTGCCATCAGAGGACACGCCGCTGTGCGAGTTCCTCCGCGACGGTCGCGCGCTCTGTCTGCTCACGACTGCGCTCACGAGCAGCAGCAGCAGCAATGATGACAACAACCAAGAGCCTGCGCTTGACGACAAGGCTGCGCTGCCAAAGAACCTCCAGCGCTCGCTGCACCAGGTCACGACGTTCCACGCGCTTGAGCGCGTGCAGTTCTTCATCAAGTGGTGCCGCGCAACCGCTGCGCTCGACGCGCACTTTGTCTTCTCGTCCGTGCAGCTGCTCGACGAGCAGAACGACAAGGTCGTGTGCGCGTGTCTCGACGCGCTGCGCACCAAGTACCGACCGCACCTCAAGAGCAGCGGGCTGTGGGTCCAGAAGTCCGCCTCGAACCTCCTGACAGCAGCCAAGCCAGCAGCTCCAGTCGCTCATGACGAGAGCGACAACCAGAGCTGCCACGACAATGACGCGACTGCTGTCGTCAGCAGCAGCACAGAGCAGGAGACAGCAGTCCCAGCCACTGCTCCTGTCGCCACACCAGCACCAGCGCTTGTGAGCAACAAGCTCAACGCGTTTTTGAGCAAGTTCCCGTCCGAGACGAACGTCTTAGCGCCTGTGGCCATCGCACCAGTCGCATCTGCTGCTGCTGTCGCTGCAGTCGCAGAGCAAGAGGTCGCGAGTGACGACAGCGACGACGATAACAACGCAGAGGAGCCAGTCGAGACGTACGAAGACACGGACGGCGACATTGACGACGACGACGACAGCGCTGCGCCCCAGCCGCGTGCGCCGCACCTCAGCGCCTTCTCGCCGCGCTCGTCGCTCTCGCGGTCGTCGATTGGCTCGAGCCTGAGCTTTAGCTTCACGTCCGATCCGCGCCACCACGAGTCGTTCACGGACGAGCAGCACCAGCAGATGAACCTCTCGTTCAGCTCCGTGCTGTCGTCGCCACCGGCGTCGCCAAAGCCAGCGACGCGTCTGCGCATTCCGTCGATATTTGAGCGCAGCACGGCGGAGAAAAAGAGCGAGAGCAGCAGCTCCGTCACGACGACCACGACGACCACGACGGCATCAGCCACAGACCTCCGCAGCAGCGCGTCGTCAGCGACGTCGTCGACAAAAGACGAGGCGACGCCGCGCAAGCTCCAGATCCCGTCAGCGTTTGCTGCAGGATCAGCTGCTACGCCGTCAGCTGTCGAGACGCCAGCGCCAGCTATCGCCACTGACGTTAGCGCTGCTGCAGTCTCAGAGTCAACAGCACCGAAGACCGTGTCGAAGCTCAACATCCCTGCCGCGTTCGCACGCAGTAGCTCGACCTCAACGACGAGCAACACGAGCGAGAAGGCGTCGGCGGTGGTGACTGCCAAGACCGAGGCGTCTGCTGTAGCTGCAGTGATCGAGACTGCCGCCGTGGTTGAGTCGGTGGCAAGCGTTGTCGCCACTGAGCCTGCTGCTCCCAAGCCAGTCTCGAAGCTGAGCATCCCGGCAGCGTTTTCCCGTAGCACCTCGACGTCGACATCGAGCAACACGAGCGAGAAGGCAGCTGTGGCGATCAAGACGTCTGGAGTCGCTGAGACTGTGGTCGAGACTGCTGCGGCAGTCGAGTCAGTGACGAGCGTTGCCGTCTCTGAGCCTGCTGTGCACAAGACCGTGTCAAAGTTGAGCATTCCACCAGCGTTCGCACGCAGCACCTCGACGTCGACGTCGAGCAACACGAGCGAGCGACTGTCGCTCGAGAAGAGCGAGACTCCTTCGTCCTCGGTTGAACCTGCGAGTCCATTGCCAGCGTCTGTGCTGACGCGGAAGCCGTCGCGGCTGAAGATCCCGTCAGTCTTTGCTGCTGCCGCGTCGTCGAGTGCGCTCGACGTCTCAGCGCCAGTTGCGAAACCAGTCGAGCCGGTCGTCGAAGTCGCAGTGGCTGCTCCGATTGAGACTGTGGCTGTTCCGATTGAGACGACCGACAGTGTCGAGAAGGAGTCAGTCGCTGCTTCTCCTGCAGTCGACGCGCCAACAACTCCGACTGCTGCTGCCGCGGCGCGAACCGTTCCTCGGTCGCCGTTTGCTGCGTTCGTGGGCTCTGCCGTGTCGACTGGACCGCCATCGATCAGCCGGAGCACGTCGAACTCAAGCACGACGCCCGCATCAAAGCTCGCAGCGTTCCTCAGCACTGTCGAGGTCGCGAGTGCGTTTGCTTTGCCAACGACGCAATCGACTGAGACTGCAAAGGCGACAGCGGAGCCTGTCAGCTTCTCGGACGACGAGTCCGACTCGGATGGCGATGATGATAATGACAAGGACGCTGAGCGCGTCTCAGTGTCCCAAGAGACTGCGATCGGTCTTCCATCTGACGACGCCGTGGCGCCATCGGAAGAGCCATCGGCTGTCGTCGTCTCGGACGCGCAGGACGAAGCTGACGTAGCGAGTCGCTCGTCGTCTAATGCGCGCGTCTCCATCGATCAGTTTGACGAGCGTCTCTCTGAGGACTCGGCCGCAGACGCTGCCGAGCACAGCGCAGAGCGCGCGTCTGAGAGCTCGGACGACTCGTCTGATGATGAAGATGCCCACAACAAGTCGGAGACTGTTACTGTGACGGAGACGACTGCGATCGACGAAGTCGAAGTGGAGCAGCACAGCATCGAGCATCATGACCATGCGGACAGCGAGCAGCCGTTCTTCGTGGTCGAAGAGGTCTCGCTCTCCAAGCCCGCGACGAGCTCCAAGCTCTACGCCTTCCTGCACTCGGTCGACAGTGCGCAGACGCACCGCTTCTCGCACAGCTCTGCTACTGACGACGCCCTGGATGCGCACGTGGAGACCGCGCACGTCGAGCGAACTGTCGGGTCTGTGCGCTCGGCGTCGACGTCGTCGCGCCACTCGAGCGCTCACGACCCGCCTGCGCACAAGGAGCCAGTGGACGAGAGCACGACGAGCGAGCACTCGGACCACTCGCCGCGCGCGTCGGTCACGTCGCTCAAGTTCGTGGCGTCAGCGGACGTGATCCTCGAGAAGGAGCGACTCTCGGGCGAGAACCTCGCGCTGCAGCTCAAGCTCCAGACTGCGACTGACGCACTCGCGGCGAAGGACGTCGCAGTGGCGGTGCTGCAGACAGAGCTCGAGGAGCTCAAGGCGCAGCTCGCAGCCGCAAACGCCGCCGCAGTCACTCAGGCAGCCGCCGCTGAGAAAACGCTCACAGACCGACTCGCAGCAAAAGACGCAGTGCACCGTGAAGAGCTCGCGGCAGTTGAGCGCTCGCGGGACGAAGCTCTCGAAGCAAAGACCGCCGCAGAGGCGCAAGTTGCGCACCTGACGCTCACGCACGCGACCGACGCGTCCAAGCTCGCAGCGCTCGTGGAAGAGAATGACACGCTGACGCAGGAGCTGCAGCGCGCAAAGGACAGCGAAGAGGCGGCGCGGTACTCGGCGCAAGTGGCGTTCGCAGCACGCGATGAAGCTGAGGAGCGCTTGCGGTCCCAGCAGTGAGCGAGCGACCTGCGTGCGTGACTGACTGAGTGAGTGACTGAGAGAGCAAGTAGCAAGGATGAATGGATATGAATTGGTCTTTGTGTCGACGACGCAGTCGCTCGTGCGTATCTGTAGGATTATGAGTGATGGTCTGTCAGTACGACTGACGCTAGATCGAGTCGGTCTGGTACCCAGCGAGGCTCCGGCGCAAGATGAGCGCACCGGCAAAGCCGACGACGATGAAGAAGCAGACGACGGCGGCAAAGAGTCCGAGGAGGTTGAGCGTGTTGCGCAAGTACGCGTGCACGTCCGCTTCGGACCACTCGGGGCACTTGCCGCACGCAGCAATCTGTCAGATGAGCCGCAATAGCAACAGTCATCACGAGCCAAAGTGTTAGAAATGCGTCCCACCAGTCGCCACCACCTCTCATGTCTGGACCAGTGACCACTACGTACGTCGTTGGCTTGAAAGCTCTGGTCCTCTTTGGCGTTCAGCACGGTCATGCCCGGCTGACAGCTCCCATCGGAGCTATTGGTCGCCTTTGCTTCGCACGCGACCCAGTAGCCGTCGCTTGTCTTGCGCACGCCAGTGCACGGGAGCACTTCACTCGGCACGACCGAGCAGTTCGAGCAGCCATCGAGGTCGATCTCACACGCGAGAGACGAGTTCTCGCTCGCACGCTGCGCGTACGTCTTTGCAAGGCTACCGGAGAACGAGAAGCCGCCGACTACGCAGACGAGGAGCGCTCCAAGACACGCACCAATGCCGACAATGTACTGCCATCCATAGCAACATGTGATGAAGAGAGAGAGAGAGAGAGTGAGACTGCGAGACCAAGCAATGGAAGGAGAGAAGCAGATGTAAGACGTACAATGAGCAGCAGCGTGCGGCTCTTGGATCGCGCGCCGAGGACGCCGAGGACCGAGAGCGCAAAGATGAACGTGCCGACTGTGATGAAGACAATGGCTGGAGCACAGAGCAAAGACGGTCATGATAGCACGCGTGTCAGTTCACGTGCCAGTCTTCCAAGACTATAGGACCCATACGTAGCGAGAGGACAACTTACCAATCCACTCCTGGCCAGCAGTGAGCTCATCGCGCGCTTTGACCGTCAGTCCGCACGCAAAGATGCCTGAAGCGAGCGTCCACGTCCCACAAACACGCACGTTGTCAGTCCAATGCGCTGCGGCCTCGATACATTTTCATTTAAGTACAGATCGACTGCGACGCACCAGTGCCCAAGACGATGAAGATGACGTTGATGACCGTGAGCATGTGCTTCATCACGATCGGCACGGTCACGATGCGCACGACGCAGTAGAGCGACGCGAGCACGAGCGCAATGACGGCGCAGCCAATCACACCGAGGCGCACGAACTTTTGCTCGAGGTACGAGACCGTGCGCTCGTACGTGCCGCAGCATGGCTGAGTGCGGAGGTAGTCGAGCACGTCGGCGCTCCAGTGGTGCTTGAGCCACGACTCGAGCGTGTCCTGCATTGAATGGCGAGTGTGAGTGTGAGCGCAGTGTCTAGCAACGCCAAGGAGAGCTGCTTGTGCAGACAGTACCTGGAAGCAGAACGCAGCGTAGCTCGCGACGAAGAGGCACGTGACGAGGAAGAAGTTGAGGAAGAAGTAGAGCATGAGCATGCCGCTCTTCTCCCGCCCGGCGCCGACAAACCCAAGCACGGAGAGCACGAGCACAATGCTGCGCGTTGCAGTCATTGCGTATGCGATCGTCAGCTCATTGATGTTGTTGTGCGCATACGCATCATCGAGTCACTACTGACGACAGGCAGTCAAAGCGGCAGCACATACCCGCCAAGCGAAGCAAGAGCTGCAGCGCTCGCTTGCAGATGCGCTGTGAGCGCGACATTCAGCCCGAGGGCCAGCAATGCAGCGCCACCAGCGAACGAGAGCGCGCACAGGAAGCGCAGGAACTTGCGGGACGGACGCATCTTCGGACAACGTGCGTCGTCTACGACTTCGGAAGCGGCAACAGACGCAAGGACAGCAACGACTTACATGGGTTGCTGCTGATTTTTTGGCTCTTCGATTTCAGAATTTTGACATTTTCTAGCAGTTTCATTCATAAATATAGAGAAATAATTTAGCAAAATGCCAAACGCCATCTCACTACTAGGAAACAGTGCATGAGGACTTCGAATTGTAGTAACAAGGCAGAGCACGCAGGCGTCCGTCCGCGTAAGAGAAGACAAAGTATACTGGCTTTGTGTTCGCGTGTCAAAGTGACATCAGTAGGGGCATTCGACACCTCGTTCATCGCGATGTACTTAGCTTCAGAGGTGCTCAACGCATTGACACCTAGCATTTGCTTGGTATACGAGCCAATACTGCGTGTAGTGGGCCGATTCGTTTGCATGAATAGAGTTTGCGTGACAATGCATTTCAGAGATCGAGAGTGGTGAGGAGTTTACAATTGGCCACACTACCAAATGCGCTACTGTGGAAATACTCATCAGAGTATCTCTCCTCGCGCACATGTGCGCGGGTGTATTAAGAGTGGATACTCGATGCCTTACTTCCGTCTGACTGAAGATACATTGTGTGCTTGCTATCAGTGACGGCAAAAGCATGCCTCGTGCTGTATCATATAAACAAGCAGACTCAGAAGAGATTAGCAACGGTAATGTACGCGTTAGCATCAAAGAGGTCTCCGCACTGATGCACGCACACACAGGGAGAGAGAAATCGAGAGAAAGTGCTTCGAGGTGGGGGCGGCGCACGCGCTCGTCCCCGCTACCAAAAATCCAACTGTGGAGTTACTCATATGAGCATCCCTGAGCCATTACAGCGATGGCGTGCAAGGGGCCTGCTCCGGCTCATGTCGACCGCCTCATGGATCACAGTCGAACCCAGCCTTAATACGTGGTATTTGCTACTTACAAGTCACTCAGTTTCTAGGTGAATGTGATCGGTCGCTGTCCGAGAACTGCGTTCTGTCTGGACAGACCTGTCTACTGCTGCTCTATCTTGTGTTATGGGTGCTGTGCGATGTGCTGCTTCAAACGACTGTAGATTAGACTTGAGGGCGATAACCTTTGCTTCACATAATGCTCATGTCCCGATGGACCCCACTTTGCCTCTCTCGGGCTCTTGTCCAGCATCTCTTTGTGCCGCTAAGTAGTTGCGGCTTCATGGCGCTCTTGCCGCGACGCACACGATGATGAACGACAGCGTTGCAGTCAGTTTCTGTGCTTCGTAGTGATCTCCTTTGCTGGAACGATGGTGCTGCTGCGCTGGCTTCGGACTGTAGACGAAAAGTAGACGAACTGTAGATAAGCGGCGAAGCGGCTGCAGCGAACGAGACGCGCGCTCGCGTTGCTGTTGCTGCTGACGTTGCATGTGTAGTTGCTAGTGCTGCTGTTGACATTCGTAGTGCTGCTGCTGTTGCTTGACGCCTGTTGGACCTCACTGAGCACCTCTCTAACATTGTTCAGTGGCCAGCTACGGGTCATCGCCGAAAACATTTCTGTCGACTTCAACTTGTCATTAGTACATTTAACTTCCAGCGGCATTCAAACTCGGCTGTGTCAAGCGTGTACAGCACAAGACGAGACCACTCGAGGCTGAACTCGTCCCAGGCCATGAATGCGCCATTGCTACCTCCTATGACTGGCAAGAGCGCCTTGCAGCGTGCGACAATGTTCTTGACGACGTGCCATGCGCAGAGAACGTGTCGAGCTGAGGGGTGTAGGCGATCGACTTCATGAGCGACCTACGTGGTAATCTAGGGTTAATTTCATTTAAATCAAAATATATTTCAATTTGTATTGGTTTTTATCCTGACAACCTTGATTTTATCTCTACCGCTATTGTGGACTTCGCGGAAACAGCATTGCACGACGACGACGACGAACGCAAGCAGCAACATGCCAACCGAGTGCCTCACGTGCAAGCCCGGTGACGCGACGTTCCACAACGCTGCAGTGGCGAACACCGGGTGCGAGAACACGTACCAGCTCGTCGATGAGTGCATGAAGGCGCACAACGGCCGCGTGTCGGCGTGCAAGGCCGAGTGGGCGCTCTTCCGCAAGTGCCACGAGCGGAACAAAGCGGCGAAAGCCGCCGCCGCACAAGCAGCAGCAGCACCAACGAGTCCATCGCAGCAGTCGTAACAACAGTACTCGAATCCACATACACTGGCAACTCTTGCCATCTTGCTACTTCGCTCAGTTGTTGTTCGTGCACAGCTCCGCGTATGTTCGTTGCCTCATCCAGTCGTCCAACGCAAGCAAGCAACACCACAAACATCCAACCAGCGCAGACGTCAGAAGCTCACAAATGTTCACACGTCATTCATTCGTTGCCACACACTTTACGCAGTCGTCAATCGATCAATCAGTCTGTTCTGTCTGTCTATTCACACAAGACGGCGTCGCTCACCCGCGCGTGTCTTCCTTTGGATGGAGGAGACTGCGGCGGGACACTGGCGACGGAAACGGCGAGATGTCACCTCCGTCATCGTCGCCATCTGCGCCGTGGTCGTCGCTCAGAAAGAGCTTCTTGGGTTTCGTTGGCGCGACGCCATCGACTTCGTCGACTGGGAACGAATTCTTCGGCGAGTCGATCGAGTCGAGGCGGCTCATGCGGCGGTTCATCTGCAGCAGCGACCGCGGCGAGAGCATGCCGTGCGCCAGTTCGTACAGCTCGGCGTTCGAGAGTGAGTTGCGCATGTCGCCGCTGCTACTCGGCGCGTCCGAGAGACTGCGACTGTCGCGCGTTGTCGCGAGGCGAAACAAGTTCGATGGCTCAACATCCGCCTGCAGACCGCCGGCGGCTTTGAAGCACGCGCGGCAGTGGCGCACGGGCATGAGCAAGCCGACTTCGGGAATCGCCATGCGCTGCTCCGTGCACTTGCCGCACATCCACTTGCCGCAGCGCTTGCACGAGTGCGGGCGGCGAAAGAGCTTGAACGGCGCGTTGCACGTCGGGTCCTGGCAGTGGTGCACGGTCTTCTTGTCCGGCTTCTTCTTAAGCTTCACCGCGAGCGTCGAGTAGTCCTCGCAGAGCTGGTGGATCGTCGACGCCGCGGTGCTCAGCACGTCTTTCCACAGGTCACGGTCTTCGAGCTTCGTCACGCTAAAGTGCATTTCGCGCGTCGGGCTCTGCCCTGGACCGCCTTGGTGGTGGTCGTACGCCGTGATGTACAGACCGTGATGACCAACAGATGTGTGGCTCTCGTCGTGGCCGTGCGTGTACCGCGTCTTGACCGACAGCGGCACGATCCACTTCCACTTGATGCGGTGGCTCTCGTCCACTTCACTCGGGTAGAAGTACCAGAGCTTGTACGAGTCGTACTCGTAGACCATGAGCGCCTTCTGCCAGTCGCGGCCGCCGTGGCGCTCCTTGAACAAGTACCCGAACGCACAGCCGTCGCCCAAGAGGAACGACGACCCAAAGCCGTGGGCGGTCGAGTAGCTCGGGCGGCTGATCTGGTTGATAATGTCCTCTTGGAACGCCGGTTGCGACGGCGCAGCGGTCAAGCCGGTCTTTGGACCAGACCCTGGCTTTGTATTCGGCGGCGTTGGGATCGCTGTGATGCACAGCGACGGGTCCTTTGCGACCATCGCTTCGGTCGCCGAGAGCACGCGCTGCCACGCTGGCGACGCTTTCAAAATGCTCTGTACGCGCTCCTGGCTCCGCGTCTTCGGGTCTTTGTAGCACATGCGAATCGACTCGACAAGCATCTTGAGGTTCGACAGCGCGTCGGTGCCTGCGAGCGGACCGATGCCGCGCGTCGCTGCAGTCTGCGACGGACGGCCGTCCTGCAGTGCGTCATCATTGTCGTCACTGACAAACGCCGCGGTGAGCAGCGGCAAGAGCCGCGCGTCGGGTCCGTCGTCGAGCAAGAGCTTCTCGATGATCGGGCACTTACGCGAGCGCTTGCTCTTGAAGTCGCCAAAGCAAAACACGATCATCTTTGTGATCTCGCCCAAGAGAAGGTTCCACATCGGGTACTTCTCGTAGCACGACAGCAGGATGTCGAGCACTTGCGCCGACACGAACATGCGGTCCAAGCGCTTCGACTCGTTCGAGAGCACAGCGTTGAGGCACTTGATGACCGAGCAGAGGTGGTAGCCCGACGCCTTGCGCGTGCCCTGGACGACCACTTGCTTGAGGTAGATCATCAAGTCGTGTCCCTTGCGTTCCATGCACGTGATGAGGCACTCGCGCAGGCGCCGGTACTCGCGCACGTTGCTGCGCCAGTCGTCGCTGCAGAAGATCTCGAGCTCGTTCAGGTCGCCGCTGATCACCTCTTCCAGCATCTTCATCCACTGCTTCTTCTCGCCCTCGGACGCCGCGGCGAAGTAGTGCACCGTCGTCTCGTACTCGACGTCCTCTTTGTAGTGGCTCTTTGGCACGAGGTCGCTGTACATGCCCATGCCCGCGGCCATGCCAGCGTGTTTGGCTGGCGACTCGGCGCTCTTCCGCTTCTTCACAGTCACAGTGAAGCCGCACGCGTGCCAGTCGCAGCTCTCGACCGAGTCGATCTCATCGAGCGTGATCACTGTTTGGTTGCCTTGGTTCGGCGTAAAACCGGTCTCAACCGGTTTTGTGCGCGAGCTCTGCTCTTCACGGAGCGACGTGATGCGAAGTCCCATCATGCAGTTCACGCTCACTTGGCACGCCTGCACCTCGTTCTTGAGCTTCTTCTTCATGAAGAGCTTGCCCGTGCGCATCAAGTGCGTCGAGCAGAGAAAGTTGAGGCAGTCAATGCCGACGGCCGTGACCGAGCTGCTCGCGCCCGTGGCGCTGCTGCCGTCACCGCGCGCCGGACCGTCTGTAAAGTCGACCGTCTCCGTCAGTTCAAACAAGTGCGTGAGCAGCGCCGTGCACGTCGGACGCGGATGCCCCTGGGACAGCAGCGTGAGCGACTTTTGCGACGCAAGACTCGCGCGGCGCTCCTGGTCCGCAGCAGTCGGCATGCTCCAGAACGTCAGCTCTTTGATCATCTGCACAAAGAGCTGCTCGAGCGCCTTCTGGTGGTTCTGCATGAACAAGTGGATCAGCCGCCGCACTTTGCGCGACGTGTACTTGCGCAAAGACGAGTTCGCCATCTCACGGCTCGCGCCGCAAATCGAGACGTACTCGTCTTGGCCCGTGACTTTGTCGAGCGGAATCGTCTTTGCCGAGATCGCGACGCCGCGCGCAGTCAAGTACGGCGCGTGGATCACTTCGCGCAAGAGCAGGAACGTGTTCTCGACGCAGTCGCGCTCAAAGACTGTGCGCGGCGGCGCAAACGTCACGAGCTTCTGGATCATCTTGTGCAGCATCTTGGTCGAAAAGAGCGCGTCGATCGCCGCGTCCGAGTGGTCCGAGTACACGACGTGGAGCAGCAGCGTGCGGATGTCGTCGTGCCCGATGTTGGAGAGCAGCAGGTCGACGTAGCCAGGGTGGAGCGACAAGTAGTGCAGCATGCACCCGCCTTTCTGCACGCGCACAGCAAAGTACCGGAGGATCTGCGACGCAAAGTTCGCCGACTCGGCGCTGAAGATCCCGAACGTCGCGAGCTCGTTGATCGCTGGCAACAGCACCGTCGCGCAGTTTGCACTCGCGTCGTCCGTGCTGTCATCAGGCGACGCGCTGCTGCTGGTGCCATTCGCTGAGACGTCTGCACTCGGACTCGTCGCTTCCTTAGTCTGCTGCTGTACCGTAGCGCTGGTGCTGCCAGTCGAGCGCTCGCGCGGACTATTCTCTTTGCTCGGCATCGAAGACGGCGTCGACGGTCGCTCGTCGCTCGCGTCTTCCGTGTCGCTCTCGTGGTCTGAGTCGTCA
The DNA here is from genome assembly GCA_023333795.1 of Globisporangium rhizosaccharum. NCBI lineage: Eukaryota > Oomycota > Peronosporomycetes > Pythiales > Pythiaceae > Globisporangium > Globisporangium rhizosaccharum. Next base: position 4,122 of record JAASFN010000399.1, on the reverse strand, counting down.
GCCGTTGGGTCGCGCTTGTCTGCGGTCGCCGCGTGGTCCAAGACGCTCTGCTTGAGCGACTGCGCACCGTCGATCTCAATGTCCTTCACCTCCACGCGGATGATCTCTTCGAGCTCCGCGACCGACGCACGGCGCTCAGCGCGCTTCTTCTGGCGCGAGCTCTCAGAGAAGAGTCCGTCGGCTTCGCGCTGGAGCGCGTCGAACGCCGTGTCCCAGAAGCTGCTGCACCGGTGCGCGTCGTCGGCGCACGTCACGAGCGAGCTCCCAGCGCCGCCGACGACGATGAACGACGTTGCGATCGAGCGCGTGTGGTGTGTCTGCGTCGGGTCGAGCGCGATGCGCATGAGCTCGAGCGTCTTCTCGCGCGCAAAGAGGATCGAGCGCAAGCGGCTCGTCATGCGTTTGAACAGCAGCTCGAGCATGTCCATCGTGAACGACTCGTTCAGGAGTTCCGCGAGCGAGTACTTCTCGCTCATCACGCCGTCGACGAACTTTTCAATGTTCGCGCGCAGGAGCTCCGCATCTTTCTTGCGCGCCTCGAGGCTCGAGAACTGCTGGAGCTTGGGCGAGAGCGGCATCGTAGTGGCAGCCGCGCGTCTGTCGAGTGTTTGCTCGTGACGGTCGTGACTCGCACACGCGCGCGCGAATCGTACTGACAGGTGGTGGCGGGTCGGAGCGCAGACGGCGAGGAGCACCACGAAAGCAGCAGTGCGCACCACCAAACACACACTTCGACTTCACACGTGCGTGTCCAGAGCGCGCGTCCGCCGCGTGCGCTTGTTTCGAAAATGGTCTTGTGCGAAAAACAGCGGGCGGCAGCCAATCTGAGCGGAAAGGAAGGTGCGTGGTGAGTCTACATTGCGTAAATGATGGTAAAATAGAACAGATATTGCGTCTAGATGGTGTACACTCTTTCAAAGTTAAGCGGTCAGTTGAAATAGAAAGATATTGTCTTTCAGAATCAATCCAAACTATTCCAATATCTAAGCAATATAGGCGTCACAATTTTGAAAACCGCAGAAGCAGCACGCGAAATGCCAGGCGGGTAAATCCCAAAACATGGGCATTTTCGATGTCCAAATATCAACACATGGACCCTTACCATAACATAGACCATGAACCCTGTCAGAACTTACTATCTGAAACAGCACACAGATTTGAAGGCCCAACCAATGACGACAGCAAGTGGCTCACTACCAACGCAACGCTGCAGGCTCAAGTGGAGCCTTGCCGCGTCCGCTCCAGTGCGGGCTTCTGTCACTCGCGCTCTGCAGCAGCTAGTGGTTCTTGCACAGCAGCGTCGACCACCCAGCAGCAAACACCTCCATTAGCACCACTATCAGCACCTTCAACTTTGATCAACACATCTGCGCCAGCGTGCTTGTACTGGAACTTGCCCACCAGCATCTGCGTCGCTGATCATAACTTGCTGCACACCAACAAGTCCTTTGAGGTCCCGTTTCTTCATGAGCGACTGTAACTCGCCGAGTACACTCTCCGTGGGAGCTCGCAATACTGCGTGGTCCGCGCTGTCGTGTGGACCTCGGCTTTGCGACCAAACTCATCGTATTGCTCTGCACGCACTCGGTCATCCAGTTCGCCAGCTGCTCGAGCGCTGACACCAACATACGCTAAGCCGATGCACCCGTGCGGCACGAGCCCGTCGCCGCCAATCTCGTTCGACGTGTCGATGGTGCAGTTGTTCTCGCCTGCTTCTGCGCGCACTGTTGTGGATATGAGCGGCATCTTGCCGGAGCCCTGTCGACCGAGCAACAGCACCAACGTATCACGGTGCGCCAAGGTCATAAGCATGTCCTGGAGCATTATCTCAGCGTGCTCGAGCGGCGGCTGACGCGCATCATGAGCTTGCCGGCCTTGCTGCGCATAACCGAGATGTACCAATGTCGCTTTTCATGATAGCCGTTACTGTTGGTTCACCAGTGGTGGTAGAGCTACTGACACCTGTGACTTGCTCTGTGTCCTTGTCGCTACTGTTACTGTCATTGTCATTATCAGTACTGCTGCTGTCCGAACTCGCAGCACACAGAGCAATGCGCTGGCCATTGTCCATGTGTACGCGCTGTCCGACGCCCAAGCAGATTCCACGAGGTTGTCGTGATCGCACAGATCGGCGCGCATTAATTGGGCGGCAGCAATACCACCAGCGGTGTGAGTTCGCATTGGAGCCGCTGTGGCGGCACGAGCGACTCGCAGGGCTCGAAACTCGTGGCCATGCGCATCGCAGTCTATGCTGCGAAGAGGCTTTTCGAGAGCTGGACTCTGGAGGTAAAACCAGCAGAGTTGGAGTCGAGCAGCATGTGCATCACTAGGTGAAGGCTGGACAGCAATAGTTTCATGAGCAAGTGCGAGACGCTCGAAGGACAACTAGCGCTTTGGTCGCTTTCGCAAATGGCACGGCGCAGTGCGTCACAACGTGCTCGAGGTCGACCACTCAAGTACAAGCTACGGGTCGACTCACTACTTTGGGACAGTCAGCGTTGCTGATGACTGGCGTTGGCGTTGTTGGCGACGCTGCTGTGCAAGAACCACTAGCTGCTGCAGAGCGCGAGTGACAGAAGCCCGCACTGGAGCGGACGCGGCAAGGCTCCACTTGAGCCTGCAGCGTTGCGTTGGTAGTGAGCCACTTGCTGTCGTCATTGGTTGGGTCTTCAAATCTGTGTGCTGTTTCAGATAGTAAGTTCTGACAGGGTTCATGGTCTATGTTATGGTAAGGGTCCATGTGTTGATATTTGGACATCGAAAATGCCCATGTTTTGGGATTTACCCGCAACTCGTACCACAGATGCGCTGTACCACCGATCGAATGCTCCATACGATTTCGCTAATACAACTGGTCGCCCTCTCACTCATGTCGCGCAGCTGACGACTCGTCTCTTGCGCACAAGACCAAATCGCACTTTACCGAACAGACCGAAGAACCAGAATGCAACAGCTTCAACGTTGTGCACACTCGACTTGATCGAGTGTCGACGAATGCGCAGCGCGAGGAGCGCCATGGGATCGATACGATGGAGATCCGCAGTGGGCGTTTGATCTGCAACGAGCATGGTTGTCTCCGTGTCTTTTCCGAGTGATCTCCAGCGCGATCAGCAAGCGATCGCTATCACCACCAAGAGAAGCTCGAGGAAGCACCACCAGGACTGCTGATGCTGATGCTGCTGCCAGCGAAAAGCGAGCGAGAGAGCTACGCTCACATCACACAGTTCTTGTCTTGAATGTACTTTTGTCTATTGGATCCGTGCGTCTCGAGCGTGCTGTCTCTACGACCAAATGACGGCTATGAAGCTACTCTACAGCGCATTCGCATTCACATACTTCAGCAGCGGCGACCAGTACCGAACGTTCGGGAGCCACGACCAACTCATCGTCTGTTGGATCGTCTCGATGTCCATCGTGTCGGGGTGCGTCTCGAGCAGCCACTGGAACATGTCGAGGTGCTGGTTGTCGTGGGCGTTCACAGCCGCTTGGATCGTACAGCTCACATCCAAGTGCTCGTGGAGGAACAGCAGTGTGCGAAAGTCGCCGCGCTTCGCTGCGTTGTCTATCGCAGCAGTCGTGAACATGCAGCACTGGCTCGCGTGCAGCCACTGCACCACCTCGAATGACGCAGCGCAGTCCACGACGTCGCTCGGCCACATCGTGATCCTAAGGTGGCTGTGCAAGTACCGCAGCATCTTGAGGTTCCCGGTCGAAGCCGTTGCGAGCAGGATCGCTCGTTTGTCCGAATCGTAGTGTCCGTTCTCCAGCATCCACTGCACGAGCTCCAAGTGCTCGTGCTCCACAGCCTTGCGGACGTCGTAGACTGGTCGTCTAACGCCCGGTTGGTTTGCGTGGATCCGCTTCGCGACCTCAGCGTGGCCGTTCCCTGCCGCTGTGCTCATTACCTGTTCGTCACTGCTCTGTGTGCGTCGAGAACATGCGGAGGTTGCGAAAGAGCCACTGGACGACGTCCAAGTGGCCGTTCTCAGCGGCTCCTAGTTGCGCGGCAAAGTAATAGTACCCGACTGTCGATGCGACCGACGTCGTGCGCGCGCGGATGAGCTGCATGAGCCACTCGAGCGCATCGAAATCGCCAGCGGTCGCTACTCCGATGAGCGCTTT